>JAWWEW010000023.1:957701-1019739 GCA_035583185.1 Anabacerthia variegaticeps | reverse complement strand
TGGGCACTGACCAGGCTCCCCAGGGCAGTGGGCACAGCCCCAAGGCTGCCAGAGCTCCAGGAGGGGTTGGATGATGGGACAGGGAGGATTGTTGGGGTGTCTGTGCAGGGCCAGGGCTGGACTGGGTGGTCCCTGTGGGTTCCTCCAGCTGAGGATATTCTGTGATTCTGTGTAAGTTTACATGTTTAGGTTCAATACCCACAGGTGTTGGGATATTTAGTAATTGTGAATGGTTTCATGCAACATTCACTGTCTGTTCACTCTGCTGGGTCTGCAGCACCAATTTTGTTTTAGGTGGCTGCTTTTTCTCTGCTGTAGGAGCTGCAAATGTCCGTGTAACTGTACAGATATAATGTGTATCCTGGGGAAATTTGTTCTTCTCTGCTCCCAGTCTCTGTGGAATCGAAGGTGCTGAGCTCTTTGCAGCATTGATCCTGGGGAAATACAACATTTGTTTTTCTGAGAAGGCAGGAGACCTAATAAATATTTGTAGAGTGCTCTGCAGAGGCAAAATATGAGAATGTAGAAGATGCTTCAAGTGCTGACCTTTCTCAGGCTGGAAGTCCCAGATCATTATATATGATCATGTTTGTGTATATTGCAAATGTTTTTTTTCCCCTCTGTGCCATCTCAAGTGAGAGTTATGGCAGGTTCCTTAATTTAAGGAGCAGTGCCCGACTGTTAGTCAAACAATTGCATAATGTGTTTGGGGATTAACATACTGTCAGTTCAATAACTGTTCAGGGACTTGGTTATCGAGGAGAAAATAGTCCTGAATGATATTGTGGTGTCTCTGTTACAAAAAGTCACCATCAGGCTCCTTCACACACTGCTGGGAGGAGGAAAAGTGATGGCTGGTTTGTTGGGACAGAGCTGGATCATGACCAGGGTGTGTTGGTGGGACAGAGATGTCCATGCTCACAAACCTCCATGACTGTTCTTCATCAGACAGAATAAAAAATAAACATATTTTTGCTTAAATCTGGACACTTCTTCCTCCAAAAGCTGATGAAGGGTCTTCCTGGCTTTCAGCCAGCCATGGCAGGTGGAGATTTAACCTCAGTTACATTCAGGGTCCCAAGTCACCTGCTGCTGGTAAAACCAGAACACCAACAAAAGGGCATAGTGATTAAAATGGTTTGTGTGCTGTGTTTGATTTAGATTGCCTAAAAGGAAGAAATTACAGATGTGCACATATACAGTTGTCTTCAATTGATTAACAATTTTATTTGTGTGACTTGAAGTCAATGACAAGATTGTTTCTTTGGCTTGTACATTGTAAGGGAACTTGGTGGAGAACTAGAGATGGATACGACACTCAGCTAGAGCCAAGAGCTTTAGCTGACTACTGCAAGAAGTGCCACGAGTGTATGAATATGTATATTTATCAGAAATTATTTTTTTCTACAGATCCCACAAATCAGTTATGCCTCAACTGCACCAGAGTTGAGTGATGACAGGCGCTATGATTTCTTCTCACGTGTGGTTCCTCCAGATTCCTTCCAAGCACAAGCAATGGTGGACATTGTGAAAGCTTTGGGATGGAATTATGTATCCACTTTGGCATCTGAAGGGAATTATGGAGAAAAAGGAGTCGAGTCCTTCATGCAAATTTCCAGAGAGGCAGGTAGGCACCACCTGTCCTTCCTCCAGAAAATGCTGTGGAAGTGATGAATGTGATTTTGTACCAAATGTGATATTATTTTTCTGGAACTTACATTTGATTCTAAGGTTGCTCCCATTCTTTGCAGTGCTCTGCAAAGGCTCCCAGATACTCTCATTCCTGAATTGCTTATGGAGTGTCAGAGTTTGAAACCTCAGTGGTTTTCAGTCATTTCTGGGCAAAATAGAGAACCTTGTGTCTTATCAAGCTCCTGTTGTTGCCCTGGATGGCCCCACATTGTGTTGATGTGGGACAGGCTGGAGAGGGCTGAGCTTTTCTCTCCCCACAGCTCAGGGTTGTGCTGCAGCTGCTCGTACCACACAGGGGCTCATGTCACACGTCCTGTTCAGCTTTCAGACCCCTGCCTGATTTGGGTGGCTTTGCTTTAGCATTCCTCTGCTCCAGGTCAGCTGGGACAGTTCCTAATCTCTGCCTTGAAGGCTCAGAGGTTGCTGCTGTGGGATATGGAGCCAACAGGCTCAGTGGGTGCTGTGAGCACGTCAGACCTTTGGCGGGATTCACTGGGTTTTTCTTGTTACTCCGTTCATTCAGTGGCATTCCAAGAAGGCCAGACTGTGTTGGACAGTGTTGTTTGTCAGTGAGAGATGTTCCAAGAAGACAGAAAAATACCCTGTTCTCTCCTAGAGTGGTTTGGGCTGGCTTGACCTTAAAGCCCATCCAGTCCCACCCAGTGCAGGGACACCTCCCACCATTCCAGGTTGCTCCAAGCCCCATCCAACCTGGCCATGATGCTTCCAGGAATGGGCAATTCCCAACCCTCACCGTAAATAATTTCTTCCTGATATCCTAACCCTCCCCTCTCTCAGTCAGGCTGATGGTATCAAGTTGAGTCTTTATAATTTTGTTGGCAGAAATCCCCAATTGTGGTCTTTGCTTTCCTCTTCTGCTACAAAACCTGCAGGAGGCCTGTCCTGAAGGTGTGACTGGTGTGTGCTCATACTCTTGTCCCTGTAACTTACTCTTCTGGGTAAATATCTCTAAATTTCCCCAGAGACACTAGGATGTAGGAGGACTTTAAATGGCTCTTTGGGGAATAGAGGTGTAAATCCTTGGCAAGCTGCTTTGCAATCCAGAATCATAAGGGTTTCGAAATTGAAATGTTTGAAGTTGAATCCTGGGAAAGAAAAATAAGCAGATGATGTAATTCATTATTGGTGATATGTGCAAGGATCCAGAAGACTTCAGTGACAGAGCCTGGTTGGGAACCCAACATTATTGGCCAAGGATAAGATCTGTTGTATTTCTAGAAAACTCAGAGATCTCCCACCCTGTACCTGCCCTGGAACTGGCTTAAATAAAACCAGCACAACACAATCCCCAGCTCACTGAACTGGGCAAATCCCAGCCAGGTTAGTGCTGGGCAGGGCAGGAATTGCTCTGGGGTGGCTGTTGAAGGTTTCCATCCCTGTGGCTGTGCCAGGGCTGGGGCAGCAGCAGCAGCAGCTCTGTCTGCAGGAGGAACACCAGCTTGCTCCCAAACTGTCATGGGAGCTGATGGATCCCTCTCAGCAGCATCACCCTGGGAGCAGGAGAAGGTGCCTGTGCTTAAAAGAAAGGGGCTTTGGAGAGGGGGATCCGGGATTGTTTCCTTCTGTTGATAACACAGGAGGAACCTGCATTTGCATAAATATATCTGTTCATATGAATGCATATTTATGTGGTATTAAAGAAAATGGGTTTGGATTGAATACAGCAGGAAGTGACAAATGCCAGAGTTCATTATAATTTAAAATTGCCTTTATTTGCAAATATCCATTGTTGCAAAATCATACCCAAAGTGTGTTCTCCATGTCAAGGACAAACTCTAGTGAAGAATATGGTCCCATTTTATAGTCCTTCTGGAGAGCTAAATGTATTATATGAGCTGTTCATGTAGTCAACATGTAATTCAGCATCCTTCATAAAAAGTAAAGCATAAACCCAAACCAAGAGCCTGCTTAAGGCAGCTCTGCATGCAGGGCAATACAGGTCATGCCTACAGGATTAAGGCACTAACAGGGATAGTGCCTAAACTTCCATAGACACTGGGACAGGAATAATCCGATCCCCAGTGCTGCTGCTGCTGCTTAGGGCTGCGCTGAGCTTCTTGTGTCACACAGATAAAGCTCAGGTGAAGTTCTGAGGGGATTTTATACCTGTCAACAAGTTCCCTGGAGTTGTAAAATCCTGGGAATGCAAGAAGATCCTGTTGCCTAGAGGTTAAATGGAGCAGTGCTGCCTGGAGATACAGGTCCTGACCTTGAATCCCTTTGGAAAAACAGCACCTTGTTCCCTGACTGTGGGGACAGAGTGTGACCCCTCCCAGGTGCTGCCTTGGGGGGTCGTGTTGCAATGTCTGTGCTGGGGGACGTGATGTTGAGGGTTGTTCTCCCAGTGCCCGAGGTGGCCGTGTCTCCTTGGAGACATTTTATGCAAAGAAAGGATTCAATCAGCTGCCAGGTGAGTGCTGCAATGAGGGTTGGAAGGAGCCTGCTGAAGGAGCAATGGGCAGCACCCATTTCCCTGACTGGGGTCCTTGGCAGCTCCATGATCTATCTATTTGAAAACATTTGAGGGGTTAAGAGCTGCCTGTGAATGTGTGAAGTGACCAGTCCTGTCTGCTGGGAGCAGAGGGCACAGGAGCTTGCACATGATGGAGTATCACTGAGATCATTTGCACTTCAAATATTAAATATGCTTAAAGGGGTCCAAATGTCCAAGGCCTGAGGTGTGTAACTGTGCAGCACCTTTCCAAAGAAGGGGGATGTGCTGTGCTCTTGTAACACTGCCAGGGTGGGAGGAAAGATGGGACACACTTGTGCTGATCCTGCTGCTGCCATGGGAGTGGATTAATGTGGTGTTTGGGTGCCAATCAGAACTCTCACTAGTTAGCGAACTCGTGCCAGAAGCAACAGAAATGCAACAGCAGCAGGACATTTTTTAACAGGGAGAATCGAGCTCTGGGAATGGTGGGGCTGGGGATTATTTGCCTCTTCTTCCCAGCTTGGAGGGTGTATTCAGCATGCCCTGAAGGGACAGGATGGAGGGCAGGAGAGGGCTTTAGGTGGTGGTTTGCCTCGTTTTGCAGTGACCAGAAGCTTGTGATGTTCAGCAGGAGGAGCTGTGCCACTGCTTTCCACAGCTCCCTGCCAGGAGAGGGGAGCCAGGGGAGTCGGGCTCTGCTCCCAGGGAACAGGGACAGGAGGAGAGGGAGCTGCATCAGGTTGTGCCAGGCAGGGTCAGGTTGGATATTTGTGGAGATTTCGTCACAGAAAGTGTTGTCCAGCCCTGACACAGGCTGCCCGGGGCAGTGGGAGTGTTCAGGAATGTTTGGATATGGCACTTGAGGCCATGAGGAGCAGAGGTCCCTGTGCTGGTTCTCCCTGCCTGGCCCCTCAGGAGAGGTGCCTGTGCCAGGAGCAGCCCCGGGGTGGAGGGATTTGCTCCCAGGTTTGAGGCACACCACGGAGCACAGTTGTCATCAGCTCCCACACAATTGTCTTGTGTCTCATAATCAGTTTCTTTTGGCAGCAAGGAAGATTTAGTCCATAGGTGCCAGCACATTTATTATCGCTGGCCCCAAGTCTGTAGCGAGCTAATTATCCTAAATTCAGTGTTTTATCCCGACTTGTTTCTGATCAGCCAAGGATCTTAGGAAATCTGAGGACGAGTAGAAAGTGCTACCCCAGCTTAGCTTTCAAATATGCTTTAGCATATAAAGACTTTGCTTGATCCTCTGAGTTAATAATTCTTCACAAAGTGACTTTTATTATGAGCACTTCAAGTGAGTTTGAATATGTCATTGTGGCAGGAGATGAAGATTTGAAACATGCTCTGCAGTCTGTGGGATTAATAAATTAGGGGAATGGTCTAATTATGGAAAATCTAAAGGACAATTTCAGATTATTAATGAAACTACTGAATACTTGAATTTCAAAGATTAATTCATCTTTGATTTTTTAAAAAAGATTAATCTGTACCAGAAGGTTAATTGCTATCTGTAAGAAATATATATATTGAAGTCGTTAGCAAAAGACCACTTGAATGCCTCCTAACAGATAAATGAAAGATCTGGAGTGCATTTATTAATGTTCTTCTCTCCCCAGATGGCCCATTTTCACACACGAGCACACTGGTGTGTTCTCGTGGAGCCTGTGGTGCCCACTCACCCCACGGGGCAGGGAGGGGGATGCCCGGAGGTGCAAGTCCCGTGTCTGCCACCTCCACCTCTTCCCTGTGCCTTGCCACAGCCCCCCCTCCAGCCTGCTCTCAGCAGTCACTGCCCCTGCTCAGCAGGGCTGGCTTGGAGCACCGTTCTGTGGGTTTGCACACACCAGGGCTGATGTTTGGGCAGGGTGCTGTAAGGGAGCATCTTAATCTCCAAACTGAGATGATGATGTTCTCAGCCAGTTGGAAAGGCTGGAGAAGAAAGAGTCTGGAAAAGCTTGCTGCCTTCCTCTGAGTACTAAGGACATGATAAAAGGGCCTTGCAGCTCTTGTGCCACTGTGCTGATGTGACTCTGTGGACTGAAGTTTCCTCTGAAGGCTTTGTCAAGGTGCTGTTTGTTAAAAGCCTTGGCAGAGCAGAAAGGAGAATCAGCACTAAGCCACTTTAGCACAGAAAGCACAACACTTGCGACAGTCTCTTTATCTTCTTTTTCCCCTTCTTTCACTGAGGACTTTTGTGAAATATTAATTTCTGTAATTCCTCCGTGTCCATGATCCTGCAGATCCTGCAGACATCTCTTACGTAAGGGCAGAACATCTGCGTGAGCAGGGGCAGCATCTCTGCAGGGGCTGGGTGTGCTCGGGGACTGAAACCCCAGGGCTGGGTGTGCTTGGAGCCTGAAACCCCAGGGCTGGGTGTGCTTGGAGAAAGAAACCCCAGCACTCTGTGCTCAGAGCCAGAAACCCCAGGGCTGGGTGTGCTCGGAGCCTGAAACCCCAGCACTCTGTGCTCAGAGTGAAACTTCAAAACCCAGTCACTGGCAGAGCAGAAAAGGGACCCTTCACATGTTTCACTGCCCATGGCAGGGGCTTAGAAATGGATGATCCTTCCAACCTAAAGGTCCTTTGATCCTTCCAACCTAAACCATTCTTTGTTTCTGTGATTTTCCATCCTTACCCTCATAAGTAGATTTTTTTCCCAGCAGTGCTGCTGAGCAGTATTTCTTTACTATATCTCCAAATAAACTTGAATTTCTTGATCTTCTTTCTGGCAGCTTTACACTTGGTACTGAAACCCATGTTTATACACACAGGTACCTTCCTGTGTGAGGCACATTGTCCTTCTGTCTGACAAGTGGAGCTCCGCCAGGGGAGATGTTCAGGGAGGGTCAGGGTGGATCTCAGGAAAGGCTCTTCCCCCAGAGGGTGGTGGGCACTGAGCAGGCTCCCCAGGGCAGTGGGCACAGCCCCAAGGCTGCCAGAGCTCCAGGAGGGGTTGGACAATGGGACAGGGACAGGGGGGATTGCTGGGGTGTCTGTGCAGGGGTGTCTGATGATCCCTGTGGGTCCCTTCCGTCTTAGGAGATTCTGTGATTCTGTGTGTCACTCCACCAGAATCAGCTGAATCAGTTTGGCAATGCATTATAACCTGTGCATTAAATATTAGCCTCTCCAAATTCATTGGTTTCTTTACAAATTAATGACATACAGTTAAGTAGCTCCTATAGAAATTATTTGCTGTGGATTTGTAGCAAAGACTGTTTTAAGCCCCTTTACCAACCAAATTTGGAAATACAAGAGCCTTTCCTAGAGCTTTGATATTTGTTTTCCACACTGACTTATGTTTCTCAAAAGATCTGAGTCTTTTGATGCGGGTTTTTGGTGATCTGAGTCATCTCCTGGTGCTTTCTGTGACACCCTCAGTGTGGAGTATCATCATACTCTGCTCTAATTCAGTTCCTCTCACTGATGGGAGCTGACACTGGTAAAAGCCAAGAGCTGCTCTGTCATCCCGCAGTGATTCACAGAGCGTTCTCGTGGGCTCCTCTAGGTCTGCTCAGCTGCCTGCTCTGATCCTGAATCTGCATTTTTGTAATAGAACTTAATTTTTATGCTGTCTGTTGGGAATTCCATTAGCACAAATTAGTGCTGGGTAACATGAGAGAGTGGAATCACTGTACAAGGGAGTTGTACAACTGTCTCTGTTACAGGAGGGAGAGGAGACTCCTCTGTCTCTGCATCTTCAGTGGAGAATGGATTCCTGGTGCCAGCTAGAAAATCCTGATCTATTTTCTTTTTGTCTTATGTCCTATGTGAGTGAAACATCTCTTGATTTTCTCTTGATCCATTAAAGCCCTACTCAAAGGGTTTAGGACACTCAGTACAAGGAGCAGTCACTTTATGGCATGACCCAAAAGTGAGAAGGGAAGGTGAAAAAAGTTAATGAATCACTGTGATGGGCAGAGATTGTGTTGGCCATGGTAATAACAATAACAAATAGGATTTTTTAGTGAAGCTTCAGCACAAGATGCTGGCAATGGATGATGCCCAGCACCCAGTGACACCCCACACTGATGATCTCTGATCTCTATTCCTCGTGGCAGCTCACAGAGCCCAGCTGTTAACAGAGCCACTGTTAAAATATTCATTGGAATGAGTCATTGCTTGGAAGATGATGGGCTAAGGTGTTGTGCTGTCCACCTGATGGCTTTATTTAGCAGAAGGAACAGCGATTGCAGACTCTGTCCCCTGGATCTGCCTCTGCCAGAACTCAAGGGACAAGAAACCTCCTCCAGCAGTAAGGCAGAGCAGGCAGCTGAGCCTGTGTGGTGACACACTGGTCTGTAAACAAGGGCTTGAAGTGCAGCCTAAGAAAACCACACCTGCTGATGTGGTGTTTAACATGTCTTGGATCTTTGGAGGGGCCCAGACCCCAGGACATTTCTGGAGTTTGAAGACAGAGGATGTTTTGGGGCTTAGGGAGTTTTCCCAGTGAGTTCCTGGTCCTGCAGCCCCTCCTGAGTGGGATCAGTGCTGGCAGGAGGGGACAGAAGGGCTGCAGTGCAGGGCTCTCCCTTTGTCACAGTTGAGTTCAAGGATTCTGCCTTCTGATGGGATTGGCCTTTTATTCATTCACCAGAGAGCCTGTTTTCTGCATCAAATACAGCAAAACCAAATATACAAACCACTCATAAAATCAAGTCATTTATATCCCAACATTTCAAGTGTTTTCCATTTTTCTACTTTTCACAAACATTCACGCCTGTGTCCGTTGGTGTACAGTGTAAATATATTAAATAACAACTTTATGTAATCTATTATTCTCTTTCCTATTGACAGATAACAAATGTTTTGTCATTTCAGAAAAAAAAAAAAAAGAGGAAAAATTGCTGTGTCAAGTTGTAGCAGGCTGTGTTGTGTGCTGCAGTGTGTCAGGGTTATCAGGGTCTCCTTTTAGTTGTAACTGAGCTGGTAGAAGATGCACTGGCCTTGATCCTTGAGGGTGGTTTGGGTTGCATTGAGAGTTTCATGGGACTTCTGAGAGTGGGCAAGCCAAGTGGATGTGTCACTGTGTATGTGGCCAGTGCTGCTGTCACCTAGAGCAGAGGATGGGGCATGTCCTTAGGGTGATGACTGGACTTCTGACTTGGTATTGGGTAAAACTCATTATCTGCCTGGCTTAGGTGTTGAAAAACCCTCAAGGCACTAGGATGTGTGTTTAGATTATGCAAACATTGTGAATGCAATCTCCATCTCCTTAGCAAGGCAACTTCCTACCTAAGACATAACAGATGTCCTGAGCTGGCTGGCTCCGTTCCCTGAGCAGTAAAGAAGAGTGATGAGATCTGAGCTGCCCTTTGAAAACATCTATTTCTCTCTCTTGCCTCCACAGGGAGTGTTGGCACCAAATATAGGCATGTTGTTAAAGAATTTGAATTGAAAAAAACCAACCCCATCATTGGCATCTGGGTGATATATGTGTTTTCTTATCCCTTGTCATTGCTGGAAGATAAATCCCTGGTGGAGGTGTATAGATGCTTCTGATCTTCTCCAGGACAGCAGTGAGGCTGCTGGGCATTGGGGACTCTGGGTCTGGATATGCCTCTGGTGGCACTGCAGCATCAGGAGCCTCTCCCCAGTGTGAGAACTCTGGGATGGGACCAGCCACGGTTTGAGTAATTCCTCCCTCTGCAATAAACTCAGGAAAAACCAATCCAGGAGAGTTGGGGAGAAGGAAAGAGCTAAAAATCTGGAGAGGTGGTTGCCTTTGTGTGTGCCCATGTGGAACCTTGAGCCCAGCCCCATCCTGGTTCTGAGAGTCCACTCTGTCCTCCCAGTGATCTGTCCCAGCTGCTTTTGGAGAGCTGTAACAGGCTGCTGTTCAGGTTACAGCATCAGCCACTTTAATGATAAATATCTGCTTTTTTATGGCATTTATTGACCATGTGGAGATTGCATCTCAAGGACAGAATAAAATTGAAATAGGCAATTCTTGTTGCTGAACAAATAACCATCAGTGTGCTTTAAAAGTACTCCCCCAGATTTAATAAAACATTGCCTTTGTGGTTACATGAAATGTGTCATGTGGACCAGCTGGCATGAAGGGATTGGTGAAGCCCTTGTTAATTCAAAGCAGAAAAGACATTGTTGAGCCTTTATTTGTCCCAGTGAAGTTGGGCACCCCCAGGAGATGCTCCTGTGTTTGGCCACGCTCATGTCCCAGGATGAAGAAGGGAAGATGTTGTTTGATGCAGGTTCAGTAAGTTTTTCATCCCAATCCAGGTGTTCTCATTTATTCTTTGGCAGGATTTCTGCCTCTCAAGGGTAATGGTTCCTCCTGGGAAGGACAGCAGGATGGTGCAGTCGGAGGAGCAGGAGTGTTGGTGTTTGTTCTGCAGCCAAGTTCTGCTGGGAACGATAGAAACTGGTGAAGAAATGGTGGAAATATTAGGGATGGACAAAATATTTGTTAATGGGCATTAGGAAGCTTGAGGAGAAGGTCCCCTTGAAGTGCAGAGGGTGGTGTTTTGGGAAGGAGGGAAAAGGAAGGTGCTTGGGTTCGGTGAACAATAAAAGGAACAAGTCTGTGGAAAAAGCAAGAGAGGTTTGAGGATGAGAAGGAGAGATGAAAAGCCATAAAATGAAGGTGGATAGAAGGGATTTGAGGTTGCAAAGTCTGAGCCATGTCAGGGGAAAAAATATCCCTGAGTAAGGGAGATTTGCCAAGAGAGTGGGCTGGAAACACACCAAAAAATACCAATTTCAGAAACAGAATTGACTTTGATTGTGAAAACTTAAAATTTCTGGAAGATAAGATAGAAATTCTTCCCCAAGTCTGTCTCCTCTGCCAGTGGCAGGGAAACCAGGCTACCGAGGGGTTTCCCTCTGGGTGCCTTTGCTCTCACTACACTCTCCCCCGGGGGGCACATGGAGCCTGTGAATCCTGGCTCCCATCCTGTCTCCAGTGCCTGTTCCAGTGCGTGGTGCAAAGCATCCTGTCAGCTTTCCTGAAGGAAGAAAATGAGTCTCATAAAACCCTTCTGCAGAGGAAGCCCCTGCTGTCATTTTGACTTTCCCCATGGAAAATAGAAATATTGTGACTACACTGAGATTTTCCCATGGGATATGTCTGTTGTGCAAAGCAGGATGAATTTGTTGGGCCTTCGCTTGGGACCAGCTCTAAATGTGTCTCTGCATCTGACAGGTAATATATAATGGGATGCAGTAAGTTATTCCAGTTTCTGTCACTGAAATCCTGTATCCCAGGAGGAAATACAAAATATTGCCTCATCTTGTACCTTCCATACTTCACAGTCCCTTTTCACTTTGTGCTAATGCAAAGAACAGCTTTCACAGCCATGGGGGAGTAGCAGCACATAAATAATTCGGAGATGCCTCTTCCATCACGCGCCCTCCCCTGCCTCCTTCATTCCTTATCCTTCCTCAGACAACTGAGGATGACAAACACCCTGGACCCTTCACGCTCCTGCAAGATGGTTTGCGTGATGGTCTGGGCATGCCAAAAACACTCCCTGGTCTGTCCCTGAAGAATCTGAGCCTTCCCCAGTCCAGCTCCGTGTGTAGGAAGAGAAGGTCAATGAGAGGAGAAACCCCCTGTAATGGTGTGTCTGTTCCCCGCCTTGCAGAGTCCCAGCACGGGGGAATGATGATCAATGGAGTTTACAGTCCTTCCTTCATGTTCTTAGGGAAGTTATTTATCAAGGCACCGTTTGAAATACTATTTGCTGTACTGTATCCAACAAGGTACCTGAGCTGAAAAGATGAGCTGCAATACAGCATTTTAAGTGGTTTACATGTATAGGCAGGATGTTGGGAAGATGTATAGAGATGAATACAAGCAGTTTATGGCTCAGGCTGTTCTCTTCCTTTTCCCTTTGGTGTTTCAAGATTTATATATTTTCGATCTAAAATGAATCTTATAGTGGAGACTATCAGCATTATTTCAACACGTTACCAGTGGCCCTTATTTAAACAAAACCCTCATGTTGATGGTACCCCTCCCTCTTTCCAGGCAGGTCCCTTGGCTGGTCCTGTGTCATGTGATGGTGAAATAGGGTGTTTTTTCAGTAGTCCCTGTTCACAGCATTTTGGGGGTGTTGATACCAAAAAGTTGGTGAAAAAGCAAATTAATTATTGTCAGAAAAAGACTTTGTATTTATTTCATTGTGTAAACATGGTGATGAAACAGGCTAAACTTTGGGTAATGGAAACGCAACTCAAACATTTGTGTCCAAAAAATGAGCAGATGTTGCACTTGGCAATGTGGTTTAGTGGGCATGGGGTGTTCAGTCAGACACTGGGCTTGATGATCTTGGAGGTCTTTGCCAACCTTAGTGATTCTGTGCAGATGTTGGAGATTTGAGTTGGGTTTGTGCTGGCTCTGGGTGCTTTGGGCTGGGTTTGTGCTGGCTCTGGGTGCTCTGGGCTGGGTTTGTGCTGGCTCTGGGTGCTGCCATGTGTGCTGAAGATGTTTCCTTACAATAAACAGCAACACTTTGCTCAGTGCTGCTTGTTTGGGAAAGCCCAAGGACAATGAGGAGAGCTGGCATCCCTGGTCTAGATTAGTGCTTAAAATCATGTGCTCTTGAGGCTGGAGAAGGCACTGCCTGTGCTGCCTGGGGAAGGTGCATCACCTGTGGGAGCAGCAGCAGCAATGAGGGTCCCTTGGGGCTCAGTCCCCACCCTGGTGGCTCCCTGGGAGCCTTGAGGCACCCCCAGCCTCATGTAGGGTTTGGCAGAGCTGAGGAAGAGCATCTCAGAGCTCCCCACAGTGCTCTGCTCACCCACCCAAGGTCAGGGCCATTGGATCACCCACTCCTGATGCTGCTGAACTCTGATGCCACCAAACCAGTGTCACGTCCTGGTGGTGATGGGTGAGCTGGTCCTCTGGGCACCAGCACATTCCTGCTGATGGTCCTGCTCTGGGGTCAGGGAAAGTGACTTCCTATTCAAAATGGAAAGCAGAAATATTTCAGAGAGCTGCCTTACCGTGGAAGACTTGATTCAGATGTGAGAAGCCTGGCAGGGGCTATCTCAGGGTGAGATCAAGAAAATACTCTTTAAGCTTTATTTAAAGAGACACTGTAATTTAATTCCCTGGATGTATTTTCTGTCTCCCCTTAATTCACTAATCCACAACATCTAATCAACCCTTTCATTGTCTCTCAGTTTATCTTATATCTATATTTTGTTTCTTTTCCAATCTGATGTATTTTTTCCCTGAAATGACTCGGTTCTCTCTTTCATTCCCTTTCTTGATGAGTGTGCTGTCCTTTGGTCCCTGCCCTGCTTACTTGCAGCAAGCAGGGCCAAGCCCAGTTGCTCTCCAGACATGGCTGTGCTCAATTGTCTTTATTTGTAATGACTTGGCTTCCTCCAGACAAAGGCCTGTGTTGAGCTGGGTGAGCAGAGCTTTCTAGGAGAGATGTCCTCGGGTTAACTTCTCTACCAGCCACTCGTGAAGCTGACTGGGAGCTTGTAGTGCAGAGATCCCAGATATGGAAGCTTTTTCAATTAAAAAATGAAAGATTTCACTTAAATGCCCATGTTTTAAGAAGAGCAGGGTGCAGATGCAGAGCAGCAGGGAGCTTTTTTTGACAGCTCTTCATTGACTTTTCATTGCTGTTTATATATTTCTTTTAAAGCCAATTTTATATCCAGGCAAAAGCAAGTCTAGACAGATTGTCTAAGAACTTTTATTGGCTAATTAAGATTATACTGCTAGTATAGCACTGCTGGATAGCATGGACTCTGCTTAAGAAATGGTCTTTATTTTTTGTAGCATGTGCCTTTTGCCAAGTTTTCTTCTATTATTGCTTTGGAGGTCTTTTTTCATATCTATTTCAATGTCAAAACCAAATGCCACTTGGAGTCTGATGTTTGGACATCTGAGTCTGTACAAAGAACCCAGAACACCTTGATTTTTTCCCAAAGTCCTGGGTGTTTGTGGTTTCTCTTCAGCCTGATTGGAGATGCGACTGCTCTGCATGCACAAAAATCAATTCAGCCTTAAATAGTTGTGTCTCAGGGCTGTGGCCTCAGCATTTGTGGAAGGTGGGGGATGACAGCCCTGGAAAACCCAGCTCTGGTGCCATTGTGCAGTGACCTGGGACGTGTCTGACCAGAGGCAAAATCCCAGGGGTGCTGCTGTTTGCCTTGTGATTAACTCATCTCTGGTCCAAGCTGGCTGCTTTATCCAAAACCATGAGTGTTTATTTGGAGATTGGGGGAAGGCAAGTGGCTTTGGACACTTGGGTATCAAAATTGGTTCTATATGGTAACTCAGCAGAATGGTTTGGGTTGGACGGGACTTTAAAGCTCATCCCATTCCACCCCTGGCCATGGGCAGGGACACCTTTAGTTATCTCAGGTAGCTCCAAGCCCCATCCAACCTGGCCTGGGACACTTCTAGGGATGGGGCAGCCACAGCTTCTGTGGGCACCCTGTGCCAGGGCCAGCTTAAACTGTGTGATAAGAACAGAGTCCTGCTTGCCCTAAGGATGAATTGGAGCTTGGATATTCCCATTTTGGTTTCTTTATCTCTTAATAATCCCTGAACCAGTTCATTTCTTGTGTTGTTCATTCTCATGAAAGCACAGCACATTCATTACAGCCCAAACCGATCTCAAACCTCCAGTTGCTGTAATCAAGTAACTTTTATTTATTAACATCAGGAGAGAAGGCAGAGAAGCAGCCTCACAAAATGCAGCCAAAGCCTGTAGTGCCCAAGCTGTTCCTTGAAAGAAACATTTCCTTCTGAAAAATCTCTGCAGAAGCTCTGAGGACCCCCAGCCCCTCTGCAGGTCCTTCATGCTCAGATGCCCTGCAGTGCCCCTGCTCTGTGTGATGCACTAAAAAAGCAATTAACACTTTTGAGGGCTTTGCAAAATTTTATTAGTCTTGTGCCTGTTGAGGCTCTGGCCAATAATGCTGCTTCACTCGAGGTTCCTTTGATGCAGTGTTTTCCCTCAGACTTTTCCAAGAGCAAGTGCAAGATGTGGAGTTCCAGTGCAATCAATCTAGCAAATTACAGCCTTACTTCTTGAGAAAGTCCCACCTCATTAAAAGCACCATCTCTTTTTAAAGCCACACTGTGTTCTCTCTCTGCTTCCTTCCTTTCCCTGTGTTTGTGCTGCTGCCTCTGAGATCCTCAAGGAAGGACAGCAGGAACTTTGGTGTCCAAAGTGGCCTTGGCAGCCCCAGGCAGGCGGTGACACTTCCCAGCAGAGCCTCAGACCTGAGTTGTGCCACTTTATTAGTGCTGAGCAGGACAGCCTTGGGTGCTGAGGATGTTGGCCCCGTGTCAGTGAGAGGGAGCAGAGCGTGACTCTGAGTAACACCATGACTGAATCCAAAGGTAATCACCTGCCCCGTGCTTTGTGGAAGATATTTAATTATATTTTATTAATGTCTGGCTTCTGAACACTTCCAAGCTCTGCAGTGAGCTGCTTCCACAGTCCCTGACTCCAGGGTGTCAGCAGAGCGAGATAACACCGTGTTTGGAGTTGTGTTTGATTTGCCAAGGATTTTCAACAGCCTCCCCAGCATGAAAAGTGAAGCACATTCTTTCCATCGTTTTTCAAATGGCAACAGGTTTCAAAGCCAAACCTGGGGAGTTTTGTCAGCCTCAGAAGGCCTTTCTCAGAGCAGAATGCTATTGATTAGGCTCCAACGACAGCTCCTGCTTAGAAAGGAGCCAAGAATCATAAACACTGAAGATAGGAAAGATATCATTTGGATTCATTAGTACTTAAGCTGCTTTTCTCTTTAGTGTGTGAATGTGCACAGGTGGATTAGCATCTGGCTTTGGATATACAAGTTTTCTTATATCAAAAATGGGTGAAAATATCTGGTGTTTGGAGCTGATTTGCAGATCTCTCTTTGCTTATCCAAGCAGTTGTGTCATGAGCTGATCTCATCCAAGAGGAGCTCTCTCTTTCTTTGTTTTAGTCAGCCAATCTATAGATCCCATGTTTCTTGCAATGGCAAATCCATACATGAAAATCCCTTCCCGGCTCAGGTCTCCATTCCAGTCTCAGCAGTGTCCAGGGCTGTAGCTGGATGGTGTGACCAGACCAGCCGAGAGCAGGGGGCAGCCTGGGGACCCCCAACACAGATTTGGGACTGCCCAGGCACCAGATGGTTTAAATCCCTGTTCTCCACTCCTGCTGCCCCAGTAGGTCAGGGACTGGCTTAGCGATATTGGCTGTGCCCTTCAGAGACTCTTTAAGGGATTTGCCTCCAACCCACCATTCAATTTTCAGTAGAAAACATGCAGTTATCCAGGTTTAAAGCTCCCCTTCCTCTCTGTTCCAGAGGCTAGGATTTGTCTTTGGGAATGGATGGTTCCTGTGCTTGAGGAGCATCTCTGCAGGTAATATGTGTTGGATATGTCTTGATGCTCCTGCAGGAGACCCCAAAATGTGCTTATGTGGGACAGCTGAGATTCACATAGGATGAATTTCTCAGCCTTGGTGTGGAATAGATGAAAAAGGGAAAAAAAAATCCCACTATTTTGTAGGAATGTTGATCATGGAAGCACAGCTGGTTCCCAGTTTCAAGGTGAACTGGTGTGTGTTGTCTGCAGGTCTGTCTGCCCTGGTGCAGAATTCCATTGTGTGCTCAATTACAGGGAAGAGCATTACTGTGGGAATCAATCCCAAAAAAGTGATTGACAGCTCCAAATATGCAAAAAAAAAAGTCATATAAAGGAAATCAAAGCTTTGCAGACAGGATCAGAAAAGTGCAAAATCTGAAATATTCAAAGGCAAAGTATATGACAATGACATGATGAGACAAAGAGTCACATTATTTTAACTAAGAGCTGGATTTAGAACAGCCTGGGAGAATGTTTTCTGGATAGCTAAGTCTTCCTAAGTGAGAAAAATGAATTATCCTCTCAATCCTGCTCTTCAGGATTCAATGTATGGACTTGAAAATGGTTTAGAACAAAGATGAGCCCTGTCATTCCATCAATATGGCTTTGTGTGAGTGTTGGACACTGTGGCTGGGCACAGAAAGGTTGCCAGGCTAAATTAATGACAGGAAAAGCATGAAGAGTAATTGGCACAATTACTGCTCGCTGTGGTCACTGGCACTGTGGCACAGGAGGAACTCAGCCACGGTCAGAGAGCCCACGGTGCCTGGAAAAACCCCTCTGAGTTGTGTGGGTAACCTTGGAACGGGGGTACAGACACTTCCCTGAGTGAAGGGGCCCTGGCTCTTGGCAGAGATGGTTTCCATGTGCAGGTGGCACAGCTGGCCCTGCTCACTGCAGGGTTGTGTTGGTTGTCTCCAAGAGCCCCCCTCGGCTGCAGAGTCCCTGTGACTTACAGGGAGTTATTTTTTAAATGGCTCTTACACACCTAAGTAACTTAGCCGTGGAAATTGAACCCACTTTCTCTTCCTCTTGGTCTGGGGGCATTTCTTCTGTTGTTCAGGGCAAAATTCCAGCTCTTGGAGCCGTGTGAGAGATTTCTAATCCTATTAGAGTAGAATGGTGAAAGTTTTCTTGGTAAGTCTTTAAACATCCTTATCAAGTGTAAATGTCTCTTGGCTTTGGCAGCTGATGCTTTTCTTGGAAAATTAACTCTTCTCTAAAAATTACACCCTTGCAGTGAGATAAGCCATTGGATTCTATCCATTCATTCTCTCAGCTCCCAGCCCCAAATCAAAGGTGTTTAAAGGTCATCAGTTAAGTTACTATCCTTTATTCATTTCCACATTGTTTAAAATGATGCCATTCTCCTTTGCATTGATGCAAACACTTAAGGAGTTGTGTTTTTTGTGAGGGTAAAACAAGGAAACACACTGGCAGCAAAATGGAACTTGGTCAGGAGGGCGCAGGAAAAGGAACAAGACTGAAATCTGAAGTTTGGGTTTTTCATGTCCCCTTTGGTATTTCCCCAGAGTCTCTATAGGAAGCCTCTCTTTTTTTATAGCTGCATCTTCTCTGCCCTTTGATCCAAATCTTCAGGTTGGATGGGCTTTTGAGCAACCTGGTCTAGTGGAAGATGCCCCTACCCATGGCAGGGGGATGGAACTGGATCATCTTTAAAGTCCCTTACCACCCAAACCACTCCATGGTTCTGTGGTGATTCTGTGTCCATCAAAGCACCCCAGTCACTGGGGGAAGGATTCCAGCATGGCAGATAACACAGAGACTTATGTGTGATTGTTCTGGGCATTTAATGGCTTTTCTCTTTGCAATGTGATCATTTCTGGTTTGGCTGTCGCAGGGGCACTGGGTATAACCCCAAACTGCCTGAACAGGACCTTGGTGGGGACTGTCACAGTAACTGTGCATGTCTTCTCACATCACATCATTCATAAGAGTGTTTCTTAAGAGGCTGAGGAATGGGAAAATTGATGCAAACAGTGGTATTTCTTTCCTGATTTCCTGTGTATGGGTAAGAGCCCCTCTGCTCAGGATGGGAACAAACCTGGCCAGGGAGGGAGAGTAAGAATGTAATTACTCAGCACAGGCCAAACCCCAAGGTTGCTTACAGAGATATAATCCTTCCCAGAGAGGCACGAGTGTGTTAAGAGAGCACATTGCATTTAAACTTGATTAGAGAGAGCAGCTCAGTATTTCTGATAAAATCATTAATCTAATTTTGGTCTAATTTTTTTATCCTTTGTTCACTATTACAACCATCCCACATTACTTCCAGGCTGGTGTTGGGGCTGTGGAGGCTGATTAAATTGGAAAGCAGACTTTTAAATGAAAGGATCCATATCTAGCTGCACTCATTAGCAGCTCCAAGAAATTAAATCTCCCATCAATGATTTACTCTAAACCAAATCAAATAGGCATTGGAAAAACACGGGGCGGAGTGGCCACGGAGGCTGCAGCTGGAGGGAAGGGAGCAGTGAGGGAAAAGGAGCCAGATAAACCCCAGAGCAGCCAGGAGGGCTCCAGCTCTGCCTGCAGCAGCTCTGCACAGCGAGGCTGTGCCTGGGAACCTTCGTGGTGCCTGCAATGTTGTGCGAGAGGGTCGTGCACGACGTTCATCTCAAGGAATAGAAGATGTTTTTCCCTGAGTTTTTATTCCTGCTGGTTACATAAGTGCTCTCACACTTAGGTTAGGCTGTACAGATTGCTGCTCTCCTCTGCAGGTTGTTGTGTTCATTATTCCCTCGAGGATGGGATTAAAAAAAACTCTAGAAACTCCCCTTTGCTCTGCCTGAGCCCCCAGCCATGAAGAGCCCCATCAGGAGGGGCTGAGATCCAGACCTGGGGGAAGCACTGTGCTGCCCCAGCAGGGTCCTAAAGTGGGGCTCTGTGTATGTGGGACTGCAAACCTCTCTAAATAGACATTTATTTGTAGTTTTGTATCTATTTACAGTCATGTGATATATCTTAAAGATCAGCACTTCAGCAACCTGGTCTAGTGGAGGGTGTCCCTGTCCACGGCAGGGGGGGTGAAACAAGTTGATTTTTAAGGTTCTTTCCAATCCATTCTATGGTTCCATGATCTTCAGCTCGATCCCTGCTTGTCCATGCCTCTTAAACCTCATGGATTAACAGCATTATTGTACCAGGTTTCTGCCTGGCTCGAGCAGGGAGTGCAAGGATGAGGGTTGTTCCTCCTGCCCGTGGGTGAGGGGTTGGAGGGGCACATTGGCTGCCCTGTGCTGGGAAATCCTGTGCCATGCCTGGCCCTTGTTATGTTTCTCTTTTGGAAGGAGGATGGCAGGGACAAGGAGTGGTGGCTGTCACAATCCTGCAGCTGCATTTAGAAAAGCCCCAAACCCAGTATTTTTCCGTGGGAATAATCAGAATCGTTTAAGTTGGAAAAGCCTTCTAAGAGAGTCAGGGCCAACTATTCCCCCAGCACTGCCAAGGCCACCACTAATCCGTGTCCCCAAGTGCCACATCCACATAGCTTTTGCAGCCCTCCAGGGGTGGGGACTCCACCAGTGCCCTGGGCAGCCCAGTGAGTAGATGTGTGTTGTTCTGCTGCCATAACTGGTTTATTCAGATTATCAAATCTTTAGAAACGAGCTGCTGAGTCAGGATGTCTGTGAGGAGCAAGAATATGCTGTTTCTCTATCAAAATTATATGCCCAATGGCCCTGTGTTGTGTGCTGACCACCCAGCCTGGCAGGCTGCCTGGAGCAGATGTTCCCCTTATGTTTAAAATAATCATTTAAAATGCTTAAACAAAAGAGCAGCTCCCCCGACTTCCCCTTGACTCTGTTTAAAATGACGTGGCGGGCGTTGTTCTGAACGTGCCTGGGTCTGCTCAGTCCCCCAGTGACAGACACGTGTGGTCAGACAGCCTGGGCTGGGCAGAGACAGGGGCTGAATCTGCAGATCTGCCATCGTTTGGTTTGATTTAGGGCTTTGGGGTTTGTGGAATACTCTGAGGCTGGTCGAGGTCAGAATTCATCAATGAGGTTTTCCACCACGGTGTTGCACCTTCTTGAGGACAACAGCAGAGTGATGCAAGTTTGCTGCAGGTTTAGGCTCCTAAATGTTCTCAGTTAATGGCCTTGAGGTGCTCCTGGCAGATCTTGTTCTGTGGGGTCATTAGACCCAAGATGTGGTCACACTGAGCAATCCCTGCACTGGGGGGTGTACTGGTCCCTGCCTTGTATTCCAGGACCTCCCCAGATGGTGCTTAACTAACATTTTATTTTGGGTTTCAAGCTTTAGATAGCCCTAATTCACACCTTTATAAAAAGTACGTCATTTTCACTCTAAGTTCATTTTTCAGGGAAAGATGATGTGAACGTGGAACTTCATCTTATCTCAGTGTGTGTTAATGGAAAAAGTTCAGCTTTGCTCCAGCTGATCTGGAATTTTAAACGAGCCTGATGGAAAACTAAAGGCAGAAAAGTTTTAGGCTTTTTACAGGAATGAAAAGATGAGACTTCTTCTGAAAATTTTTCATATTTTTAGACCTATCCAGTTTAGGAAAGTCACACTGCCTCTGGTGCCTAATTTATCATGATGGGTTCTGGTTCTAGAACAAAGCCAGGCAGATCAGCTTTACTGGCTGACTCCAGAATTCACTTTCATTTCAAGTCACATTGGCCACTTTCAATTCATGTCCAAATAGCCAAAAGGTTTCTTTGGTTGGTTGGGGTTTTTTAACCTCTGGGTTTTCAGTAAAAAAAAAAAAACCAAGAAAGTGTTTTCAGACTCGTAGTTGGCTCAGTTGTGCTCTGGGTTTGTGAAGTCTTCAGAAAAGCCTTTCAAGGCAATCCTGAATTCTCTCCTTGCATGGGTGATCACACAGGACAAGCTCCTTTCCACTTCCTTGCTTTTCTAGGGGTTTTTTGTTGGTTTTTTTTTTCCCATGAGTTTTATGAAGAGTTTGAAATAGTACAGAGGAAAAGAAGGGTAAAGGGGGCTTTGGCATGTGTATGGTCACTGGTGGGCTAAGATAACTGTGCCATAACAGCTAATAATGACTTGAATAAAGAAAAGATAATTAAAAGACCATGATTCTAAAATTTTATTTTCACATATGTCTGAAAGTTTGAAAGCATGTCCTAGAGTCAAACTGGCAATAAAAATGACAGAGCAGGGAAATGTAAGGAGTGCTCCCATGAGACATAGAATTCATTAACCCAAACTGATCAAGTATTTAAGCACCAAATAGTGCCATTAATTTGGGGGAGGCAGCTTAGTGTAAGGGGCAGGGTTTGGGGTTTGCCCCCTTGGGCTTTATTATTGGCACCTTCCTCTATGAAGTACCACCTGTAGCCCAGGAGGAATCCACCAGTGCTCCATGCAGGACTTGCTCTGTCCTTGCTACAGAATTTTTGACCCAAACAGATCTGCAGATAAAATGTAAAAATTAGAGTGTAATTACCTTCATCACTACCTTGAGCTCCCATAATGTTTCCCATCACAAGAGCTTATTTTCTTCTGTAAGGGAAGCAAAAGCCTCCCCTTCCCTGCTGCACCTTCCTGACCCTGGTTCCTGCTGGTGGAGCTGTGGTGGGTCATGTTCCTGATGGAACCTTCTGTGTTTGAGTTGGAAACTGCAGTCTGAGTGAAAACACTGACTTTTCCTTTAGGTGAAGGTGTATCTGAAGAGTGAGTATGTCCTGGGGTTCGTGAAGATTTGATGTATCTGGAAAAGATCTCTAGACACAGACAGGCTTTTATACCAATAATGGAAATACAAATACAAACCATAGAGGTCTTACCTGTATTCCTTAACAACTAATTTTTATTTATTCTATACATATATAGGTGTATAACTTCCTAGCTTTACATAATCTTCTGACTGGTGTTAATTGAATTAGTCACGCTCTCAGAATACTAAAAAGATTCACCTGTGGGAATTTCTCCTCAGTTGTGAGTCCACAGTTGATTCTCAGGATTTTGGTTTAGTCCGTGGTTCTTTATTAGAATAAACAAGATTACTGATGGGGAGAAACGCTTCCTCTGTTGGTATTAGGAGGAGGGCTGGGAAATGCCAAGGTGAGGGAATGGAGCTGAGCAGGGCTGGATTAAAGTTGCAGCACTGTAATAGATAGACATGTTATCTTGGCAAGCAGAGCCTTTTGCCAGGTTTGTTTCTGGATGGTTTTATGCTCTTTGGCTGTTCTCCTCCCGAGCAGCAGAGTGGTTGGGTGATGGCAGGGGGCAGTTTTCTCCTGTTCTCCTAATCCTTTGACTCTGCTCACCCACAGTTCGGTGTCTGGCACCATTTCCTGCTCCCCCAGTGATGGAATATATTTATTTATACAGCCTCAAGATCTGTAGCAAGGCAGAAGATGTGCAGAATGTCAGGTTTTAAGCTCAACAGTAATTTATTTTTTTAAGATTCCTTTTGCTGTTGTGTCTTACCTCTCTGGTGATTAGTTGCATGGCCACTTTTTAGGGTTTGGTTTGCTTAGAACAGCCTTTTCCTTAGTGCCTCGATCCACAGGAGCCTCTGAACTCTGAAATGTCCCCTGATTCGTGAGCTGAATCTCAATAACTTGGGCAGAGTGCTGGAAGCCAGGGGTGAGCTCCTGGCTTGTCGCTCCCATCTTGTGTTTGTAACTCCAGAGCATTATGTCCTGTGACATTTTTTAATCTCCTTTCCACTCTTGGAGCATGGACAGTGAAAGGGATGGATGACTGGAGCAGCTTTGGGGGACACCCCATGGCTCATCCACGGGGAGATGACCTTCCTTGTGATGTGTCTTGCTATTTCAAGCAGCTCCTGCTCCCCAGGGAAGCCTCGGAGCCCCACACTGCTCCTCTGCCCTGGTCCTGCTGCAGCTCCCACACTGTCCACCCTGAAACAAGGATTGCTTTGAGGCTGGGCTGGGGACTGGGCTCACCTTCAGACCTGCAGGTGGGCAGAGAGTGGCTCTGTCAGGCAGTGCTGTGCTGAGCTGAGCTGGTGGGAGGAGATGGATGGTGCAGGGAGGTGATGCAGGTGGGGGCACCATCACAAGGCTTAAACTGGGGCCAGGCAATGAGCATGGGCAGCGAGCAGTGCAGCAGGGGCTCCTTGCCAGGTTCTCGCTGCCCATCCACCTGCAATTTGGGATCATTGCTCAGGAGTGCTCTGCTCTCCCACAGGGCTGCTCAATCCCATCGGGTCTGCAGGGATGGGCTCAGGCTGTCAGGCCAGAGAGGGGCTTCACCTTGTCGTGTCCTTGCCAAGGTGATGCAACACCCATCGTGCTGCCGTGGGAAGGATGTCAGACAAGGAAGCTGTGGAAATGGCAGTGTGGAAACAGCCTGTGCTGGGACTGCCAGCTTTGGGACCTGTTTAAATCTGATAGGATTCAGCCAAATAACCCAGGCTTGGCTGAGCTAAAGGCTGGCCCTGCACACAGTGGCTCTTTGCTGCTTGGGGAATGGCAGCAAGGTGAGGCTGCTATTGAACCTCAGGGAAAGAGAGTGAGGGAGCCAGAAAGGAAAACAAGAGGTCTGTTGTGTGGCAGGGCTAATTTAGCACAATTAAAGGGTAACAGAATGATAGGGAAAAGGCTTGAAATTCTTTTGATGCATCTCTCATCCCATCTCACCGTGTTGGCTTCTGCTAAACTGAAAAACATTGACGGGGGAGGAGAAGTTCCATCTCCTCCTCCCCTTAGGTCAGCGATGGCCGACCCTGTAACTGAAGTTCTTCAGTGTCACATGAGAGCAAAGCAGTAAGATTTATGCCTCCATATGAATTAATACTTCAATTTTTCATTGCTTTGTCCTTCTGTTGAAAAAAAAATAGGTCTGTGAATTTAGCTGGTGAATTGGACAGGTCTGGGACATTTGTTCCAACTGGGTTCTTATGGTTCCAGAGGGACACAATAACCAAGCAAATCATATACATTTACATTTATGTTCTCTGAAAATAGTGAAAGGCAGTGTGTGCTTTCTGTGCTACAAGGGTTATTAGACAGGTCAGTCTGGACACAGACCTGTTATCATAAGTGACATTGCCAAAGGAAGATCAACAGAAAATCCAAGAAGCCTCGAGTAAGAACATCACAGGTACTGACTCCACATTTCATCCAGAAATGATTCCTAAGGCACTGTTCAGCACTGTGCTTTCTTCACCTCTCCTCCAGACTCTCTACCAAATAACGGTGGTAAAATTGCCAATTGTAGTTCACCTGAAACAAATAGATGTGTAAAAGTAGCATAAAAATAGATAACTGCCATAATGCTGATAATTTACGGGAAATTCAGGGTGATTTTTGTAGATTGTCTCTCATTTTCCTGAGTGGTTGGGCTTGGGAGACCTTTGCAGCCTTTGGAAAATGATCTCTCTATTCTGAAAGCAATCAAGGAATTGGAGACATGAGTGAGCTCTGAGGGGACCTTTCCCTGAAAGGACAAGGCTGGGGATCTGCAGTCAGGAGTGATGTGAGGGCAGCGTGGGTGTCATGTGGGAGGGATGGAACAGCTCTGCTGCTGTGTGAGATATGCCAACTCATAAAAGGAGCTACTGGAAGAAAAACTAGCTGAGGACATGGCTGAAACATTAAAGGAATTGTCAAAAATTCCTACATTTTTCTCTGTACCATGTTTTGAACCTCCTGGGTGCTCACACGGCACACTGGGCTTGTCTGCAGAGCCTGGAAAAAGTGGCCTGCCTTGTCCTGTCCTTCAGTGTTGGGATTTGGGTGCCTGGGGAGCTCCTTAGCTTGTGCTGCCCCAGATAGATTTAGAGACAGCAATAACATGTTTCTAGTACTGAATTTCTGGTGTGAATGTCAAGAGTATTTAACTTTTTTACCTTAGTGGGAAGCAAACTGGTTCTGTTGGTTCCCATTCTGCACTAATGCCTGGTTTGGTTTCTGGAAAGGCACAGGCAGAGCCTCCTTGATATTTGTCATTTCAGACCATTCCTAAGTGGTTTTCTAGGGTTTTTCCAACACACCAGATGCTCCAGCTGCAATCAGCCCCCACTTCCAGAGGGCTGGCATGGAGCTCTCTAATGAAGCCTCAGAAATGCCCCATTCCTTGTTTCTGTTGTGCATGGTCTAATTCTTTTCCTTTTGGGGAATGTAATGTTGGGATAACTGCAGTAAATTCTCAATAAACAGCTTTTGCCTTAATGGGCAGATGAAATCCTTTCAGACTGAACCCCATTTGAAAGCCACCTGTGGCCTCATCATCCTTTGTGCAGATTATTGTTTCTTATGTTTTATTTAGAAATGCGGAAAAGCGGTTCTCGGAGTGGATTAAAACTCCCATCAAATGGCCCTTTTTGTGAAGTGTGATCCTTTCCATACATCACAGATGTGGGTCTGTGTTACCTGTGCAGGCCTGGTAGTCAGTGCTGCCTGAAGGGCTTTGAAACTCTCTCAAGGACTGGAACACTCCTTTACAGGCTCCTAATTCTGAACTTTTAAAAGTTTTTCCTCTGTGTCATCATTATGCAGTGAGACTTGAGGGAGAGGTTTCTAATGAGCACCAGGTTCCTGTGGAGTGGTGTAAACCTTTTATTTGCCTTCTGTGGGCTGTGCTGGTGGCAGCAAAGCTGTAAAGCTGAAGTGCTGAGCTGCTGCTCCGTGACCGTGGGTGGGCTCAGCGTGGCGGCACGTGGTGCTCCAGGTGCCGAGGTGACTCACGAGGGGATGGCAGCCTGGCTGGGAAACCCAACTAATTGACTTCTTAGGATGACTGGTAATTATAAAATTTATCATAAATGTGATGACAGCCTCAGTGTTTTCAGGATGTGACTTAAATTGGCCCCTCTTGGGTTTTAACGTGTGCTACAGATGCTCTGTGGTGTGGGAGCTGCTCCTGCTCCATTCCCTCAGTGCAGCCCAGATCACTCACCTGCCTCCACACTGCTTTGGCTCCACTGGCCACAGCTCTAAATAGTCATGGGGCAGATGTGCTGACCAGAGCCAGATTACTGTGATCTCATAAGTCTCCACAAAATTACCTCCAGTGAAGATAGTTTCTGTCAAGGCAGCAGAAGAACTTTGTCTGAAAAAGTGAAGGGATGCAGGAATAGATCATGGCCTGGACTGTGAAAGTTTTCTTTCCTTTCTCTCCACGCTGACAGACTTGTCCTGAGTTGTCTGAGGTGAAGGAGGTGCCTACTTGAAAACTGATCTTGGACCTGAATAGAATCATAGAGTCATTAAGGTTGCAAAGACCTCCAAGATCAAGTCCAACCTTCAACCAAACCCCCCGTGCCCACTAAATCATGTCATGTATGATCAGCAGAACTCTTCCCTATGGTCCCTCTCTGATCTCAGCTAATTTTCATCCCTAGGTGAGTCCTCTGGCCAGAAGGCCAGTTAGAGGGTGAGTCTGAGGAATGGGGAAGTTTAGAGTTGTAACAATTCAGTGATCTATAAGATAATGAGGAGCACTGTTGGTATCCCGAGCTCCCCAGGGAGCACAAGTGCTGTGTCAGCAGCCCCTGCAGGTACCCAGGAAGGGATGGGACCAGCCAGAGGTTTGATTATTGTTATCCACATTCAGAGTTTAATGAGCCTCATTCTGTGCAGTTCCTCTTCCTTGTGCCATAATGGTTTCTTTCCATAGATTTAACCCTCTCGACTTCCTGTTGCTCATCCTGATCTGCCACAGAAACAGGAGATCCCTGAATTATATTTCTAGCACATCTTCTGTCCACAGTCTGACAGAGTTTGAACTGGCTGGATCAACCACCCACTTTAAAGATGATGGGAGAGCCTTGATACAAAATCGTGGGCATTTTGTTATTTGAGTTCTATTTCTGCCAAATAAAGGAAGAAAAGGCCAGAGAGAAAATTTGTCTGCAGAAAATGCACAGCAGTGAAGCTGAAATCCTCGCCTGGGCTATAACTAGGCACGAGTGGCCATGGGCAGTAAAACCTCGTGAAGTTACTCCATCAAAGCACTCCAAGAGCACCAGGCTGACTCCTGGGAGTCATTCTGAGCTTAGCAGGAGGGCTGTAATTTCACTTTAGCTTCTATTCCAGCTGTTGGGCAGAAATTCAAATACATCCACTAGAATTTCAAAGTTACGGTCAGTGCCACTGATTTAACCTTTTCACCTTTGACAGTCTCATGATAAATTGAATGTGATTCAAGACTATTCAGGCACTGAGCCTGGAGCCTCAGAGCTGCAGGAGGTGGGGCTTTGGAGTTTATTTATTTTAATGAAATTATCATTTTTTTAAAAAAACTATTATGATTTTACCCAATCCAAAGAAATTATTTCTGCTGGATGCAAGAATGTGGAAACCCCTGTGTAGCAGTGAATTTGAAATGACAACGAGAAGCAACCACTGGCAGTATTAATTGGCTTTCCTTACGTTTCCCCTGGAAGAGAAGCAGTAGCAGTGCCTTTCTGAGAGCTGAGCTCCCCTCTGTGTGCCCAGCTTTCCTCTTCCCACAGCAGCTGGTTCCTCGAAGCACTTGCAGGCAGTTCATCCCGTTGAGTTACAGCAAAGGGAACAAAGATTGATGGCAGGCAGGTTTAATGCAGCTCTTCCCGACGATGAGCAGAGATTAGGAGGTGGTTTTGTTGGACATCTATCACGGGAAGCTCGGGAACTGCTTTCTGGAGTGGTTCTGAATTGGCAAGTAACAGATAGCTTTGTGTGATGGCTCTTTTATGTGCAGGTACAGCTAAGTGAAGCTGAGCCACAGCGGGGATGGCCCTGCTTGGTGTTATTTCTGGATTTCTTTAGCATTGAGTTTCACTGTTCCCACTGCAGAGCAGAGCCAGAGGCGCCCATGGGCCACGCACAGGGACCCCCAGGGCTCCTGCAGCCACCAAGGGGGTGGAGGGAGCCACGTTCTGCTGCAGCCTGCAGCAGCACTTCATTTCACCTGCTTTTACCGAAATCCTTTGGGCATTCTTCTTACTGAAGGTAGATCTCGTTTGCAAAGGATTGTGAGTTGTTGGGAGGAACAGGATAAAAAAGCAGCAAATGAACCAGGAGATCCTAATGAGATGTAATCTGTCTCTAAAAGTATTGATTAGTACGTGGTTTTGCCTGACCAGCTTCAGAGCAGAGTTACAGCCTCAAACTAGTCTTGGTTGTGTTTTTTTACCCCTGGATGTCACTGTCTCCCTCAGTTTGCTTCCCAATCCAGTTTAGTTTTTTTCTATCTAGTTCAGTTTCTTTCCCTGTCCAGTTTTAGTAGAAATTTCCAGCTATTCTGAGTGTCAGCTTGGGAAAAAACCCACATCAAGCAAGGTGTTGTATTCGAGCAGGTCCTGTATCATCTGTTTTGGAGATGTGATTCTGTGAGCGAGTCTCAGACCCGCTCAGCAGGTGGAGCTGATAAGGGAAGGTGTGAAGCACACCCAGGGGCTCGGGTGGGTTTGCTCCTCCGTGGGGCTGCAAACAGGCAGCACTTCAGCAGCGACCCTGCAGCTGCTGGGAGCTCCTCTGTGCTCCAAGGGATGTTCTCTTGTTCTGTCCCTCCCACTTCTGCATTTCTCCTGGTTTGTTTGGGCTCCTGCATCTTTTCTTTCAGCTTGTGCCAAGACAGTCCCGGAGATATATGAAGAACCTCCTGTAGACTTGAACTGTGTGCTGTGACTGATGTGGGGTAGGAGATGCTGGAGTCCCTCACCCCACGGAGCCCCCACAGCCCCTGTGCAACACAGGGAATTAGTGCTCAGGTCTGGGGGGGGTCACTGGTCCAGTCTGGGGGGAGATCAGTGCTCAGGTCTGTGGGCTGATGGCTTCTTTGGCAGCAGACACCTTCCCTGCCCCGTGGAGCATTGCTCAGGAGCTGGGTGTGGAGCAGGGCAGGGTGTGCTGCAGCCCCTTCTCCACCACAGAAGTCAAAGGCTCCCCCACTGGTTTTAGAGACAGTCATAGCTCAACTGGCATTGAACAGCTTAAATTTTGCCTGATTTTTGGGTAGAAATGCTGGGGAAATGTGAACTTCTGGCAGAGAGGGAAGAGCCTGCAGGATGTCAGTGTCCTCTGTGGCACAGTCACCAGAGGTTTCCATGGACTGTCATGAGAATCCCAGAATGGCTTGGATTGGAAGGGACCTTCCAGACTGTCCAGTTCCACCCCCTGCCATGGGCAGGGACTCCTTCCACCAGCCCAGGGTGCTCCAACCTGGCCTTGGACACTCCCAGGGATCCAGGGGCAGCCCCAGCTTCTCTGGGCACCCTGTGCCAGGGCCTGCCCACCCTCCCAGGGAAGGATTCCTTCCCAATATCCCATCCATCCCTGCCCTCTGGCAGTGGGAAGCCATTCCCCTTGTCCAAAGTGCCTCTGCAGTGCCTGAGCTGTGGCAGAGGGAGGGGTCATTCCCAGAAGGATGCTGGTGGAGCCCAGAGGGCTTTGAGCCCCTGACACTCAACACTGAGCCCCTGATTCCCAGGCCTTCTGTTTCCCTCCTCCCTGATAAATGTTGCCCCACATTTATTTATTTGGTATGGAAAAGATATTTTCCTTGGTTTTGAAGTTTTGTACTTGCTTTGGAATATGTCTTGTGGAGAGGTGATATAACATGCACTGATCTCTGCACCTTGTCTTTAGACATTTAATATGCAAGTGCAGCTCTTTGCTCTGTTTTAGGTGTTAGTGATGTCTTCAGCTGTGGCAGGGGAATCACAGAACAGTGAACTCCAGGTTTTGGTAGGTAAAAAGTGTTTCCATTTCTCTTTCAACCATTGGTGAAATGCTTTTATTTCAATTTAAAAGAGAATCCCATCATGTTCACATGCTGTGGCTCAAATCAGGTGGCAGCTTACAGTGCATTTCTGTCTGTAAGCTGGTGTGCTGGCTGCTCTGAAGCATTTCCCCTCCCTCTAAATGAGTATGAATTTTTACATTTTTAAAAACTCTTCTGTTTTTGGGGTGGATGAATTGACTACCTGATGAATTTAGTCAGGGGCCTCTGGACTCTCTCATGTTCCCAGTGCAGGTGTGACATCAAGAGTCATGGAAATGTTGTTGGTGCTCTTTGCTGTTGGTTGATTTTATCTCATGTCAGTGGTCAGGCAGCTCCTCTGCAGCTTTGCTGGCAGGGATTGGGAAGATGCAGGTGCAGGTACCTCACCAGGACCAAAATAGAGCAGGAGTGTGGTGTAAAGGGGGTGCACAGGAGCCAGGGAGCAAGACAGATCAGCAGTCCAGCCTGTGGGGCCAGTGGGCACCTCACATCCCAAAATGCAGGAAGAGAAATAGGGATGGAGCAGGAGAGCCTGGCTGGATCCTGGGTCTGGACATCCAGACACTCTCCAGAAGGTGCTGAAGTGCAGCTGGGTTTTTTCTGCAGACAAGATCATGCCACATGAGGTCTAATTATGAGGACTAATTCTTTAGTTCTACTCTGTTGATGCAAGAGACAGTTGTAACTCTGGAATTCACTGCTGGAGATGAGAATTAAATGTGCTGGCTTATTCTAGAAACACTGGGCACAGTTTGCCCCAGCTCTGGGACTGAGTCCTCCCCTCACAGCAGCATCCTGGCTGTTCACAGCTGCCCATGGAGGCTTTGAACCAAAGGAAGGGAGGTTTAGGTGAGATGTTAGTCGGGAATTCTTTCTTTCATGGCATCCCATGTGAGATCTTGAGCGATGAGGTTGTTCTGTGAAATGTAACATCACCTGAGCCATGTCTGTGCTCCTGCTCATCCCCCCTCAGTCCTTGTCCTCCTCTGTGTGTTCTGTCCACATGGGAAAGTACCATCAAACTGTGTTGGGAGCTGATCTCACCTTATCTGGCACTAAATCCTTGCTGGTTTGCTGGAATCCCACACAGGCTCTGTGTTGTGAAACCCTACACCAGCTGCATTGTGCACGTCCCTCTCGCTGTTAGCCTGGGGTTTTACAGGCAGAGTTGGCAAGTTGTAATAGCACAGAGAGTCTCCAATTTTGATTTTCATCTGATTTTTTTAAGCCCAAGCTTACAAATATGACCAGTAAATTCAGTATCTGATCCATTGCTAGACAAATGGTCATGGGTTTGGTGCAATAATTACTTTATTGGTCTTTTATGTGCAAGTAAAAATTATTTCTTTTGAATCCCTTCCATTCAGGTTACATGTTCCCACACCAACATGTTTGCTATTAAACCATAAAATCCTCCTACTACTCTGCTTTTTTATCCTTCAATTAGAAGGAAAAATAAGCCCAAGGAAGCTCCTGCCCTCTGAAATGCTCTCCCCGATGTAAAGTGCTGGTAGCTGGGATGTTAAGTTTGTGTGGCCACAGCCCTGGTGTTGCCAGTCAGGATATAAATAGTGGATGATCACACTCTGGTTTATCTTCTCCAAGTGCATTTCCCGCCCAGGCAGGGTCCAGGTAAGAGCTCTTAAGTAGCTTCTGTTCTCCTGAATTGAAACACTATCATAAACTGCAATACCTTTTTAATGAGCTTGAATGAAATTATTGAGGACATCTGATACGTGAGATTTGGTGAAGCTCTAAAAGCTGTTTTTATCAGGGGATATTAAGAAATATGAGACTGAGTGTTGTGACATAATGTCCTTTTTTGTGCTCCATTCGACTGACTTACAGGGAGTCCTTTGAACCACCATTCTGAGAACTCCAGTTCTTAATTTACAGAGAAGGAAGTAAACATTTGAAAATAAACATCCCTCCCACAGGGTGGAGGGGAACTGGCACTTCAGCAGAAGTTCTCTCTCTGATGACAAAGCAGAAGGGGACAGAAAGGAGTGTGCAGGATCAAACCTCTCCTGTCCTTCCCTTGTCCTGGCACGACACTACATCAAACTAATGGGAGGATCTCACACTTTACAGTGTGATGGGGAGATAACAATGTGCAGGTTCAGAAATGGTACTGGGAATGTTAGCTTTTCTCCTGGTTTCAGCAGCATCCATGAGTTGGTTTAGGAAGGAAAGCATATTTTGAAAAGATTTCATGCTGTGTCCCACCTCATGGGCGTTGACTTAACAGAAAATTCTTATATTTGTTTAAAAAAACCTGTGGGAACCTTCACTGTGTAGTAGAAACATGGCCAAACCAATTCTTTTTCTCCACCATCCTCTGCTGCACAAGCCTAGAGCCCTGAAAGAGAGATTGCATTTGCATTGCCTGACCCCAGGCAGAGAATCCTTGAACTCCGTGTTTGCTGGAGAAAGCAAACACTACATCGTGTTTGTAAACGACTGAACACAGTGGAAATAACAACCAGAGAATAAACCAACCTCTTTTCTGGGAGTCTGGGGGGAGGGAAAGGCTCGAATGTCAATGATCTTGAGAGTCCATAGGGCCTTTTATAAAAACTGTTTGTTTGGGAGTTACTTCCTTGACTTTGTCAAGGAGATGATCACTGGATGTGCTGGATGGTGATGACCATCCTTGGGGTGGGACCATGTGCCCTTCATCTGAATGCCCTTTTATCCCTCAGTTCCCTGCTGTCCTGGCACCCTGTGGGGAAGGTCTTTGGGGACGTGTAGGGGGTGGGTTGGGGGGTTCACCTGACCAGCCCCTGCCTTTGGGCTCTGGCAGGCTCCTCTTGGGGGAAGACAGAGCAGGTAGTGTATGTAATGTATACAGTAATTAGCAGTCATCTCAGACCTGTGGCTCCTGGGCCTCATTAGTGACCAGGTGGTTGTTAAGGATTACTTTAATCACAGAGTGATTACTTTTCATGTGCCAAAGCAGATGGAGATCCATGGGGGAGGTGGAGTGATGGAATGGTAGAATGTCTTGTGTGGGAAGGGACCTTAAAGCCCACGGCCCAGGGACACCTTCCACTAGACCAGCTTGCTCCAAGGTTGATTTTATTCTTGGAGGAAATGACTATGGAATTTTTAATGCAGGAGCTCCGAATTAGGTATTACTGGTGTGATATTTGAAAGACAAAAGTGTCCAGTGACCTCAACCCTAATAAAACACATATGCAAATCAGCCAGTGCTGGTAATTAAAAAGGATCAACAAAAAAAGAGAGAAGTATCCTTGGCAGCGTAAGTTTTTAAAAGAAAAATAAAAGATATTGCAGGAGAGGCTGAAGGAACTGCTCCTGATTTCCTTCCAAGATCTGTAAATCAGGCAGAGGATTTACACATTCTGCTGTTTCAGCTGGGAATTCTCCTTCTCCATCAGATTATTTTAGTATTTTGGGGATATTACTAATTAAAATTTATCATCAGGGTAATTTTAGTTTTAATAAGACTCTTTTTCCAGTGTAACAGGAATCAAGTTTGCATTTACAAGCTTTCCTGAGGCATTGGTAGGATCAGGGCTCCTCCACCCCTTTGGACCTTTGAAAACACAGGATTTACTTCCAGAGGTGGAGGACTGGGTTATGCTTTGGGAATTTAAGGGTGTAGGAAGTGGTGACCCCGTTCAGGCGTGAAACAGCCCCAGTGCCCCCAGTGCATCACCCACACCAGCATCCTCGGGGCAGAACTGGGGAGCAGGAGCTGCTTCACAGCCCTGGAGCCCCCAGTGACAGCAGCTCTCAGCCTTCACTGGGCTGGGTGGGAATTGCCATCCAAGGGCATGTCACTGAAACAAAAGCAGCCAAGTTCCTCTGGGGGAAATATTTTCCAAGGGATTTGTGTGAGTGCCTTGGTTTTGGTGGGGCAGCTGCTGCTGGAAGGGCTGTGTTGTACATTGTTTGTCTGTCCCAAGGACTCCCCAAGCAAGGGAAACCAACAGCTTGGTGGTTATTTTTGAGTTTTGTGTTCCCAAAATGGAGGACTTTGAGGACCTTTCATGTCCACCTGTGAGAGCAGAGCTCCTTCCCTGCTCCCTGGCTCTGGGAAGTGCTGTTTTTCCAGATCCTTATCTGGCACTTGCCAACTGCTGTCTTGCCTTCAGTGTGCTTTTATCCTTAGCCTTGTTTCTCCCCAGGTTTCATTTGACATCCCATCTCCACACAATAATCACCTGGCCTTGAACTTCCTGGTCTCCAGTAGCAGCTTCTTCATTAATATTTGAAGTGTGTGATTTTTGCTTGTTATCAGCAATATCCCGGGAGACAGCAAGAAAGACTGTGTAGGAGGGCGTTTTAAAAGCTTATCTTTAAAGCCATGATGTTTTGTGATTTAAAAATTAAATATGGATTAACAAATGGAGAACTGACACTGTCTGGGGAATCAAGATTGGGTAGAGGGAAAAGAGCATGACTCAACAAACTGCTTTATCACAATAAACTGGAGCTGTCGGTGCGGATATGCAGCGTGGGGAAGTGGAGCTGCTCAAAATATTTGACAGTCAGCTCTTGCCTAAGTGGCTATGCAGGCAACTTAATTAAAAACATTTATTTCTCCAAAATAAGGCGTTTGTAGAACAAATGAAACCAAGCGGATTAAACAAGACTCGCTGGAATTATGTGGATATGCCTCTTTTATCATTTTTTTTTTAAGCAGAGAACATTGCCTTGTTCTCAGAAAGGCACAAGGAAGTACAAAATTCACAGTAATGACTTTTAAAAGAGCTACTTTTTCAGGATGGTCACCTGTAGGGTCTGCTCCTGGCCTGGAGGCTGTCTCTCCAAGTCCACGTGGGTTCTATGGGTTGTGTGTTCCTGCATGAGAAACGTGTCTGGGGAAGGGCTGGAGCATCAGGAGCTCAGGGAGCTGGGGGGGATCAGCCTGGAGAAAAGGAGGCTCAGAGGGCACCTTCTGGCTCTGCAGCTCCCTGACAGGAGTGGGGAGCTGGGGAGAGCCTCAAGTTTCTCCAGGGGTGGTTCAGGTTGGATATTGGGAAAAATGCTTCACCAAAAAGGTTGCCCAGCCCTGGCACAGCTGCCCAGGGCAGGGCTGGAGTGCCCATCCCAGGGGGGATTCAAAGCCCTGGGGATGTGGCACTTGGGGACAGGGGCTAGTGGTGGCCTTGGCTGTGCTGACTGAATGGTCGGGCTCAAGGATCTCAGAGGGCTTTTCCAACCCCCACAACTCCACGATTCCATGAGCTGCCAGAGTTACCAACCAGCCACGGTGCCTTTGCATTTGAAACAGCCCTGTGAGTGCTGCAGCCCAGAGATACGAGCCATGGGATGAAGGGCTGTGTCTCAGCTCCCAGGAAGGGAACCTGACCCAGAGCTCCGTGCTGTGTTTGGAGGGCTGGGCTGGTAAAGCAGCTCCTCCGGGGCTGCCGAGAGCGTGCCCAGAGTAGGAAGGCGTGAAATGCCAGGCAGGTCTAATCACAGTGGTGGGGAGCTGTCTCTGCACTCATTGTTTGGAAGCAAGCTAATGGAGCTCTCTCAAAATGCCATAATATTGGGAGGAATGATTAATGGAAACCTTTGAAAACGAGAGGAAGGTTGAAAATTAATTTCAGATACGAAAAGTGTTAATCAAAGTGTTAATTTCTCCCGCCCACGTTGCAGTGGTTTTGGCCAAGTAAAGATAACTTTGGTCATCTTTCTGGCCACAAAATGAATTAAAAATAAAGAAAGTGGATGTCTTATGGGAAGTAACAGTTAACATCTCTTTTCTTGCAAGTTACATCGATTTAATGATTTTTAATTTATGTAATGCTCAGAACATCATTTAAATTCCTTCATTCAAGTCAGACTAATTTTAAGAGAAAATTTATTGGTCCTTATCGCTCGTTGCAGATTGAAAGAATTGAAACTTCCAAGGCCAGGCCTCTGGCAGGATGAGGCCATGTGGAACAGTGGAATTGGTGTGGTTTGGGAGAATTCAGGGGGGGAGTCACATCGTGAAGCACCAGGATTGACAGGGCTCACAGTGCAGGCAACAATTCCTCATTGTACTAATGAGTTCCACGTGGGGGTTTGCAGGTCCCTAAAACTGCCCGGAGACACCCCAAATGCCCGTGGGGATAATGGGCTGCACTGGAGCTGCAGGGGCACGTCAGGAGGGGCAGCTGGGAGAGCACAAAATCTGACCTGCAAATCACAGAAGGGCATTTAATTAAATTTAGACTAATATCCTGAGTGCCCCACAGTAAGGGAAAGGGGCATATTCAGCATGTTAATTCTTTCTTATCCTTTTCTTGGCAGCTCTCTTTGGTCTTCTGAATCCCAGATTTCCTAGTGGTGCCTTGTCATATCAAGATTGACCAAAACAAAACACAAACAAACCAAAAAACCCCCACAGAAACACAACAACAAAACTTTTTGTGCAGTACAAAGATTGTTTATTTATTTATCGGTTAATTTCAAGCTGTGACCTCATTTTTTCACCACCTTAATATTTTGACTCTCCAAAGTTCTTGCTGTAAAGTAAATTCCTTTGGTTTTATTCTTTCTTAGTGTGGCACAGTGGACTGATGCAACTTGTCCTACACTGCCAGACGTCTGAATACCCAGCTCATAAAACTGCAGGATCAAACTCATAAAGTTTAGCTCAGAGAAACTTGTTCTCAAATAAACTTGGCACTCAATTCTTCTCCTGCTGCCACAGTGAAAAAGTTACGTTGGAGTCTGTAGGTTTGCATTGGTGCAGAGCCAATCTGCCTAAGAGCTTACATGTTTTTGATGTTAATAACATTATTAATAAAATAAACGTTAGGTGCCTTGTGCACTGCCCCTGCCCTTCTTATGGGGAATATCCACTACATTAGTGAATTTTTGGAGATGTATTTCATTTTGAATTAGTGAGATATTCACTAGATATTTGTTTATACTTGAAAAATTAGATTTTAAGGGGCTTTAAAATGCACAGAATGAGTGAATCTTGGTGGTGGATATTCCCTGGACTCATTCCATTCAGGAAAATACAAGCTTTTTTCCATTGCTTGTCACTTAACTATTCTCTGGAATGAAGTGTTACCCCCAAGCCCCCTGAATTTTGGCTTTGTGTCTGCTGCTGTACTGTGAGCAGTTTCACTTGGGTTTGCTCCTCTCAGAAAGCTGCAGTTCTGAGCAGCAAGTAACGAGTTGTCAGAAGGTCCCTGTGAAGCTGCCCAGACCCCTCTGCCCCTTGGCTGGTCCTTCCAGCATCTCTCCAGATCCCTCCCCTGCAGTCTGAAAGGGTTTCATTTGTGTGTTTAATTCCCCTAAGTCCCAATGCTTGGGGTTTGGGCTTTTTCTTGTAGGCAGCAAAAGGCAAAACAAAAGTCTGTTTTGCCTTTGTTCTTCCTTCTGTGAGGAAAAGGATGTTTTCCTGAGATTGTCTTGCCAGAGATCCGGGTGTCCTCTTGCCATAACTCCATTTGTTGAAAGGAAAATGGAAGCTTTAAAGCCTGAGGATGTTTTTGGAAGCTTTGCAGGGCAGTGTGGGCTGTGCTGGAGGGATTGATTTCTGCAGCAATGCTTTTGTGCTCAGGTAAACACGTTGGGCACTCTGAATATTGGCAAATATTTCATGGGCCTCTCCAATTCAGCATCAAATTAAGAGAATCACTTTGTCTTTAATGGGCTGTTCATTGAAAAGCCTCTTTAGAAAACAGTCAATGAAGAGCTCAGTGCTGAGATAACTCAGGTATAACCATATTCCATCTATTTGCCCAGGTTCCTGGGTGGAGAGGATACACAAGGCTGGGGTATGGGGGTGGTTCCACGGGCTGGGTCAAGCACATTTTTTGCTTGTTCAGCCTTCCCTGCCCCTTGCCCTGCCTGTCTGTGGCTCCCCTGGCTGGGATCTCAGGTGAGCTGCAGGGGTGAGCAGGGGCCAGGGCTGGACTCTGGTCCAAACCATTTGGGGTCACTGCTGGGATGTGGTGAACGTCCAGCTGTGAGCAAACACGTCCAGATGTGTCAGGAACTGCACCCCACCAGTGGCTCAAAGCCTCGAGGGTCCCTCTTCCACTCACAGTCCCCAGAGCACCCGGCCGAGGGCTGGGCTCTGACTGTGATACAATGACCATCACTTTCCATGAGGGAAGGCACTGCTGGGATGAATCCTGGGCTGCCTTCCCACAGCTTGCTCCTCACTTCCCCACCTTTAACAGCATCTCGTGGCAGAGCTCCACTAAGTTGACCGGATCATCCCCAGGCAGTGCAGGGGTGGTTTTTGCAAGGCTGCAATAGTGGTTTTATTGAACTATATTGCATTTTTAGTACTCATTTGAGAGAGGGTCATTAAGGCTCGGTCTAGTACATTAAGAACATTACTCCAGTGTGAAGAAGATGAGGATTATGAGAAAGACAAGAAAAGACCAAGGAATTACAGAGTTTTGTTTGTTTTATCTTTCCCCATCCAAGGACTGTGAACAAAACCTATTGAATAATTCCTGATTTTGCTGAATGTACATGTTTCCAGTCCCAGTGGGCAGTGCAGGAGCTCCCACCAAGGACCTTGGGTGTGAATCTTGGGAGAAAATGTGCTGCTGCAAGTGAGGACTAATCACAGAGCCTGGTGGGACTTGACAGAAAAAGTGTGTCATCCCAAGTGGCACCTGCAAATTTGATCTAGAAGTGGTTTGGAGAGAATGGGAAGGATGTGTTTCTTTCACTCTCTATAGAAGCTTACCCTGGGTTCAAATGCTCAACCATATTTTGACCCTTAGACTGTGATGAGTCGCAGTCCCTGGAGGGATTTAAAAGCTGTGTGGATGTGACACTTGGGGACCTGGGTTAGTGGCGGCCTTGGCGGTGCTGGGGGAACAGTTGGATGCCATGATCTTAAAGGTCTTTTCCTACCTAAATGGTTCTGTGGTTCTATGAATTCTATGATCTGTTTTTAAGTGTGCTGAAATCTGCTTTTCACAGATGTGTGTCTGACTCAGGGCCGTGTTCAGCTGTCAGTGGAATGCTGTGAGATATGAACACCCATAACAGAGTGGCAGGTTGGTGATGAGACCCAAGGAAGTCTTCTCTCAGTGACATTGGGTGTGATCTCTGTACGACCTGTGGTGTGAGGGTGAGCTCTGTGAGAACAGCAGCATTCAGAGGGTCAATGAAAGCTGGGAAACAGCAGCAGAACAGTGTGGGGGTGAGAGAGCAGAGCCCCAGACAAGGGTGGGGGTGGTTGCTGAAGGGTACAGAGAGGAGACCCCCATCCTGCTGGAAGGGTGTAGGAGGAATGAGCAGGGACCTGCTGCCTTCCTTTGGGTGAGACATAAGGAACTGGCACAGGGTGCCCAGAGAAGTTTTGGATGCCCAATGCCTGGAAGTGTTTAAGGCCATCTTGGATGGAGCTCTGAGCAACCTGGTCTAGTGGAAGGTGTCCATGTTCATGGCAGGGGGTTGGAACTGGATGATCTTTGAGGTCCCTTCCAACCCAGGCCATTCTATGAAGTGGAGGTGAAACAAAATCTCACAGAATCGTCAAGGTTGAAAGAGACCTTGAAGATCCCTGAGACCAACCATCAACACAGCACCACCTGAACCACCCCTAAACATATCCCCAAGTGCCATGATGTCATGGAAGCCACCTCCTTTTCCTTTAACTCTCCCTGTCCCCCAGCCTGACACCCAGTTTGCTGTTGTTTTCCTACCAGAACATTATTTTATATGGGTTGGGGGGCATGGGAGGATTTGGTTGAAGGTTGGACTTGGCCTTGAAAGTATTTTCCAACTTTAATGATTCAATGATCTTTTCTAAGAGAAGTGAATGCCAAACCCCCATTTTCTTAAGGGTGCTTCCCTTGGAGTTCTGTGTCACTTTGTGTCCTCCCTGTCTCCAGTCCCAGGAGTCCCTCTGTGCCCCATCCCATGCACCTTATCTGTGGCAGAGCTCTTGCAAGCCTGACACTGCATTCAGGAAAGAATCTTTTCATGCTGTAAATGCTGGCCTTTTCTTGGGTGGAAAAATTAGGGAACAGATTTCCTTCCAAAATTATACTTCAAAGGTTTCTTCTCCTCCCTCCTTTCCCACTGAGATTTCTCATTGTGTCGTTGCCACTCTCTGGATTTCTCATTCTTTGAAGAAATGACAAGTCTTTACTTGCCCTCACAGATACATAACAGCCTCAAAAATACCATTAACTGAGAGCGGGCTAAAATGCCACGTTACCTCTCCAAGAAAAATTGAATTAGGAACAAGGGAACATTCCAAATTGTAGTTAGAAAAGCTTCATCATTAGAGATCATTTTGTGCTTGCAGTTGCTAATGATTCACTACCCAGAGGTGGCATCGTTATCGCTGGGGGGGACGTGCCCCTGCAAGAACAGCACAGTCCCCAAATTACAGAGCTGAGCTCCAAGAGGCAGCTCCGACAAACAGCCCCACGGCTCGGGGTCTGGGGGTGTGCGGGGGTGGCCGCAAATTGCTGCCTGCGAGGCAGCCAGAGCAGCCTCCGAGGGTTCTGTTCTGGAGCAGCCCTGCCTCCAGGCATTTGGGGAGCAAACAAATGACTGGAGAGGGAAGGGGGTGAGCCTGGATGCCCCTGCCCAAGGAGGGTGTGCTGGGGGGCACATCAGCTGCCTGGAAGGCTCCGTGGCAGGACACGGGTCTGGTTGGCAGAGCCACAGCTGAGGAGACTCCAGTTGGTCTGTGTGTACCTGGAGAGTGTCCAGGGAAGGGGCTGAGGGAGCTGGGGGGGCTCAGCCTGGAGAAAAGGAGGCTCAGGGGGCACCTTCTGGCTCTGCAAGTCCCTGCCAGGAGAGGGGAGACCAGGAGAGCCTCAAGTTTCTCCAGGGGTGGTTCAGGTTGGATACTGGGAAAATGCTTCACCAAAAAGGCTGCCCAGCCCTGGCAGAGCTGCCCAGGGCAGGGCTGGAGTGCCCACCCCAGGGGGGATTCAAAGCCCTGTGGATGTGGCACTTGGGGACAGGGGTTAGGGGTGGCCTTGGTGGTTGAACAGTTGGAAGATTGAACTTGATGATCCCAGAGGGCTTTTCCAACCCAAGCAACTATGATTCCATGAATCTGTCTTAATCGTAGCACTTATAGGAAAACAGGGAATATTTTACCAGTTGTGTTTCTCTCTTGATTTCCTGGAATCCAATTTCATTCCAAAATATTCATGTTTCACTTCAGGACCAGCCTCTCTGTGCTTCCCTCTCCTGGGGTTTGGGCATCAGATGCCAGCAGTGCTGCCCAAGGAGCATCTTTGATGTCACCAAGGGGGTGGGTTGGGCCAGGGGCTCCTCCACGGTGTTCCAAGGGCTGCCAGCAGGGGATGCTTCCTGTGCCTCTCCTTTGGAATTTCACTTCAGGACTTTGCATTTGCCAGTTTTGAGAATTTCTGAGCCAGCTGCAGGGCTGAGACTCTCGCTGGCGTGTTGTGTGGAGCACAGCCCTGATTTGGATCCTGGCTTGGCTGAGGGCTTTGCTTTGAAACACGGTATTTTTGGTGCTTTGTTTCTGTCTCCCGCAGCCGGAGCTTTCACCGCCCACAGTTGTTCCTAAAGCAAATGTGTTTCAGCAAGTGTTCTGACACCATTTCGGAGAACTTTGCCTCTGCTATTTTTACACACGGTGCTGCAGAGCTGGGCTTAGGCTGAGTCTGGCTCGGAAAGGACGGGGAGCATTGAGGACATGGCTTGGTGGTGAACATGGTGGAGGTGCTGGTTGATGACTGGACTCAGTGATTATCTCAAAGGTCTTTTCCAAACACAACAGTTCTGTGATTCTATCCTTCATCCCCATTCTCTTGGGATTTGTGCCATATGAGATCATACAGAACATTTTGTACTCCTGCTGTGGTTCATCCCACGGAGCAGCAGATGCTCCCAGGACTTCATTACAGACCTCACATTCCATCCCTTTCACCTTAATTCAGGTGTCTGAACTTGGAGTGTCTCTTTTCCATTTGCCAGCAGCACTTGCTGTTAGGAAAAGGTCAATGATTCAAAGCAACAATGAGGTTATTCAGCTTGTTCTGGGTCTTTACAGGAAAACAGGGACGAGTTTATCAGTTTGGGTTCTTCTTTCTTGATTCCCTGGAATATAATCTGCTTTCCACTGGGCAGTATTTCATGTTTAGGTGTGTCTGTCTCCCTCTGAGCAGAGTTTATGCTCTTTGGAGGCTTTGCAGGGCTCAGCTCCAGACTGGCTCGTTGGAGCACTCCTGGCATGAAGTTGTAACAACAAAAGTGGTTTAGGTGCTTGCAGCAGAATTTCTTTTATATTGGTTTTCTTTCTGCATGGCTGCACTGAATGGCTCCAATGTCCCTTTTGTAGCACAGATTTTAGGAAGCCAATAAATCCCAAGTTCCTTCTGCTCAAAGACCTCTCCTGTTCCCATGCACGGTCCCGAACCCCAGTGGCTCTTGGTCTAACAGGGTATCTTCATTTCCTTTATTTTCTCTCTAGCAAACAGAGCTTTTCTAAATCTTTCAAAATGATCCATAACATTCTTATAATTTAATTTGCTGTTCCAGGGAGAGTCTTAATTTTCTGTATATTGCTGGAGTGTAACTGCCACAATAAAGGACAATTTTGAGGTGATAAAACACACCAGGAATGTCATTAAACACGCAGCAAAGGTCTGACACAATGGAATTAAGCATTAATGAATAACATACTAGAAATATTAGTCTTCTGTATCAGTTTAGGTGTTCTGGTGTTGGGTTATGATGAGGGCTAATGTGAAAAAATGAAACAATAAACAAGATTAGCGAAAATAAAATTCAGAAACAATTCAGTAGATTCTTCATGTGTAGAAAGTTTCTGAGTTAAAGCTGTTTGGTATCCACAGGGATCCTTTTCCTTGGATAAATTGTTGTAGTTTCATGTTTTAATGAAATTTTATTATTGGTACTTTTTATTTTTACATTTGAATTATGATACTCTGGAGGTGTAATTTAAATTTGAGCCCATCTGCAGATCAGGGCAGTTGTAAACCTCTTTTACTGGCATAAGCAGGAGCTTTGTAGCTCTTGGTAATTAGGATATTAAGTGTTCAGAGTAATGAAACAACAGTTCAATTCAGAGTCTTATTGGAACTTTGATTCTGGAGGGAGGGACCCAACTGTCCTTTCTGGATCTCTCTATGAGCCATTTTTTTAATTTGAAGTTCTTTTTTTCCTGAGGATTCTGAATATTCTGTGCTGATTTGACCCAGCAAATACAGGCAGAAAGAAATCCAGCCAGTTTTCTCTGAATATGCCATGGTGTGTTTTAATTTTGGGGGTCAGAATAAATTAATTTACTTGCATTTCTGGCTGCATGGAAAGGCAGGACCTTCTGGTTTCCACAGATTAAAATTCCTCTGTAGTGCCTGGTGCTGGAGTGGATCATCCCAGGGTCTCCTCTGGGCTCTCTGTGCCAGCTTTCACAGGGAGGGGGGGCAGGACTGGAGCTGGTGGGTGAGTGTTTGGGGTCTTGTGTTGGAAGGGTTCTGACAACCTCAGAGCAGCCCTGGAGAACTTGCACACTGGTGGCACCTTGTCCCTTAATGGCACAGGGGAATATTAGAGATTCAGGTCCCTTTACTGTGAATCTGCAAGTTTGTGGAAGGGACTGGAAACTTTTCTATATTAGTTTAACTTGCAAGAAATAATCAGATTTTCAGTAAGAGGCTGGTGACCAGTCCTGCAACACGGACACTGAGGGGTTTATTCTGGGTTTTATTTAAATGTGAATTCCCTCATATCACAAAACCCCATCTCAACCCCCTCCCTGACACACAGACTCCTGCTCTGCTCTGAAGAAAACATGTGAGTCATGTATTGACTTCCCAGTGACTGTTCTTTGAAGATTTGGTGGCTTTTGTGTCAGCTGTTTGAACAACTCTCTCTCAGTGCTGAGGAGTTTGACGCCAAACAAGCTGCCAGCCCCGGCTGCATTTCAAGAATATAAAATAATCTGTATGGTGCAAGTTCCTCTCGGATGTGATTCTGCTTTATCAGGGAAATATCCTCAGTTGTGGTGTGGGAGTTCTCACATGGGGAGAATACTGACTTCTTTAAACTCAGTCTTCAGTGTTACTGCCACTGGTTTCTTGTCTACAGAATATATGAGCTTTACAAGTAACATTCATTGCAGCTCATAAATTGTATATGCAGGGTATATAAGGATATGCCAGAGCCCAGTAGTGACATAAAAAATGTGCACTGAAATGAAAAAACCTACTATGTGCCTTTAAGGTTTATTTTGTTCCTTCCCCAGCTAATTCCTCTCCTTTGCCTCCCCAAGCTTAGGTTAACCCTGTTGGATAATCACGGGACCACATCAGCTCCCTGGCAGGGTCTTTCCGAGGGATCAGAGCTCTTTCACACTTGAAGACTTTTTATTGTTTAGATTAAAGTCTGGGTACCATCTGTACTCGACCCGAGCTTTTCTCACCCTTCCAAATAAACCTTCATTAAAATCCTAACATTAGGGTGTTTTCTGTGCTAATGAGCAGAGAGAAAGGTCCTCAAATCCCTGCCAGTGGAGGATGAGCCGTGCAGTGCCAAAGGCTTTGTCTGTTGTTTCCATAATTTTAATAAACATCCAGGAGGCAGCTCTTGGCAGCTGCTAATTTTAAAGTAATGTATTAATCAAATTAATTGAGAGTTCCTTTTAATAATCAGCAGCACCAACACAACTTTGTGAAGTGATGTTTTCAGTGTTGCTAAAAGTGATTTCCCCCAAAAGAGGATCTCTGCAGATAAATCAGCTGAAAAAGTGTTAAATTGTCTCTTTTGCTACCTGATAATCCAATTAGGTGGTGATAAGAAAAATAGCTCCTGGAGAATTTCAGGGAAGCAGAATAATGTACTTAGTGTTGTACCAGAATCCAAATACCACATAATCATGGGTATCCATGGATACTGAAGCAACACTTTGATTACCAGATACATCCATTACCCTTAAATACCAGCGTTGGGGGTTTAATGCCCCGACCAATTTAACGCGTGACTGCTCCAGCTTGCACGAGAATCCTCCTGGGGTTGTGCTCTCAGAGCACAGCACAGGATCTGCCAGTGGGTGAAAGGAAGGCAGCCAGGATATCTTTAACACTCTCTGCCTTCTTAGTTCCTGTGTGCTCTCAGCTGCCACCCAGCTGGCTCGACCCACCTGCCCTGCAGCTGCCAGGACCTGCAGCATCCTGGGATGTGGCCTGACCTCTGTGCCACACGAATGGGATTCCCAGGAAAACAATCACAGGATGATCCTTGACAGTGCTTGTGCTGTTGGGACTCACCCCACTGTGGGTGGAGGGACTTGATGTATCGACCTTTCATCATGGCAAGATGAGTGTGTTGGTTATTTCACAGCACGGGATCCATCGTGAGGCTGAAAACACAAATTGATGGAATCGTAAAACCCTATAATGGTTTAGGTTGGGAGGGACCCTAAAGCTCATGTCATTCCACTCCCCTGCCATGGGCAGGGGCACCTTTCACTAACCCAGGGTGCTCCAAGCCCTGTCCAACCTGGCCTTGGACACTGCCAGGGATCCAGGGGCAGCCACAGCTTCTCTGTGGTGGAGCCTTGGCAGCCAGGGATGAGCACCTGTAAGCACCCCTCTGGTTTAAAAGGCTCTGAAAGTTATTTCTTGGTGCATTAATTAGGAATTAGAAGGTGCTGGGGAATATCACTCTCTGTGCCTGTCTGCTGGTGACTGTTCCTCAGGGCTGTACCTGCCCTTTGGGGCTGTATTCTCAATCCTCTCACCTTTTCTGACTGAAGGGGATGGGAAGTGAGGAAGGATTGCAAAGGACCTTCACAGCACCTTCAGATGTATCTAAATAATGGCTCCATTCAGCCCAGAGAAGCCCTTTGGTCCCAAACCCATAAAATATATGTGCTCCTGCTCTGCTCTGTCAGAGTGGGAGCCTCTCAAAAGGAGAGGAGGCATAAATTTCCAAGTGACAAGTCCTGGGGCTCTGTAACACTCTGAGGGCTGAGTGGGGGTTTTTCTTTCTTTTCTCTCAATGAATTCTCCAAAGTTGCCACATCCTGGTTTAAGAAGAGAAATCAGAGTCTCTTGGGGAGGTTTGGAGTAGTTTGGCTTGGAGTGCCAGGGAGGACTTTGAGGAGCAGATAATAAGTTTACATTGTCCCTAGGCATGATGCCAGGCTGGAGAGACTTTCCCCCAGCAGAGCCACATGGACGGCTTCCCTGAGCCCTGTGCCTGGGTGGTGCCCTGGCCCTGCCAGGGAGTTGTGCTTTTAACCAGCTGCAATCCCTGCCAAGTGGGTCATTGTGGGAAAGCTGGATAATGCTGCTCGTGGATTTGAGTTCACTCCATCTGAGTCTGACTGCAGAAAATAGAGCATTTAAAACTGGTGACATTTTTGAACTCGCTAGCAGTGTGACTTTCTCTCTCCATTTAAAAATGAGGTTTATTTTTTAAAATCTGTACTGTTTTCTTTAAAAAAAACCAACAACAACAAAAGAAAAACAAGTTGCAAAAATTTCAGGTTGTGATAATTGTGAAGTGAAATGAAAGATTTTGTGTGAGTCAGAGAAACACTTTGTGGTTATTATTCTTTTATTCTTTCCCTGCCTTTCCTTTTCACTGTTTTATTTCTTCCCACCAAACCAATCTTGCTGCCCCCAGAGTGTTTGGAGCAGCCAGTACAGCAGAGCTTCTTTGCCTCCAGGCAGCCTCTGCATCTCAGCTTCCCTGCGTCTCAAATAAGGAAAAATGAGCCTGACCTGCTCTGCAAGGTGCTTGGATCTGCACAGGAGCCAGATGTCACGATTCTAAAGCCTGAATTTGGTTTTCCCAGCTGTTCCAGGTTTCTCCAGGTGCTGCCAAGGCTGCTTTGCCCTGGCTTGGATGCCCTGGGTTGGATGTGGGGTTGCCCACTGGCAAATGGGTGTGCTGGGGGGATGAGCCTTCTCCTCCTCCTTCTGCTATAGGGTCTTTCCCTACAAACACCTTCTCCATTACCTCATTTAACAGTACTTTCAGATCTGTATTTTAAAGCATATCTGTGAATCTCTCCTTTGTCCTGCTGCCTTTTAATTAACTCATCCCCACTGCTGTTTCTTATTAAGCAGCTCTGATATGTTATTAATTAACACACTGTGCAGTAGAGAGGGGAGGTTGGTATCTAAGATGCCATAAAAGATGAAAGTGTTTACCACTGAGAAACAAAATAATTAAGGCAAAAGTTGTGTTTTCATCTGCCAGCAACAAGCAGAATATCACTGGAAATAGGATGTTTTTTTCTTTTATTTTTCCTAAAACAAGCTAAACAGCTAATATGGGAACTGTGCTAAAAGAGAGCCTTCCTTTGCCCTGGCTGTGCTCACACTCCTTGCCATGTTTTGGGGGTATTTATGAGAAGTTCCATTCACAGATGTGCTTCCTTTTGAGGCTTCAGTGTTTTGGTCTCCCCATCCCAGCTGGTGAGGGGCATTGGAATGGGTTAGGATTTTCTTGAACAGTCTTTGCTGTTCCTATTCTGGATAAGTCATTTCAGTGGAAACACTTTCCCTCAATAGCCTTCCACTTGCAAAATTAAAAACAATCTCAGCCCTTTGCTGAGATAAAAATTGCCTTAACACACTGCCAGCATCACTTGCCTTTCAGCCTGTTGTTTTGGGGGGGTGTTTAATCAGGTTAAGCTTGTTCAGGTTGTTGTTTGGATTGGTTTCCTTTTTTAATTCCTCTATTTTTAATCCTTCCACTGACCATTTATTTGCTTATTTTGCTTTTCCACAATGTTGAGTTTGCCCATCTGTTTACTCCACAACCCTACCCAGCCATGCAGACTGTTTCTGTCTGAGTTCTCTGTGCAAAAAGATAACGGTATGAATCCCTCAGGAAGCTGGACATGAGGTGCCCACAAGGGCAGTGATCCCATCAGAGATTCCTCTTCCAGCATGTGCATTTCCAGCTGCTGTTCCTGTGCTCTCCTCTGATGTTTCATTTTCCCCCTCTGAAAGTCCTGTTGTTCTTTCCTCTCTCTGGCACAGGTGGGCTCTGCATCGCTCAGTCCCTCAAGATCCCCCAGGACCGCAAGGACAAGACCATCGACTTTGATAAAATCATCAAGCAGCTCCTGGAAACCCCCAACGCCAGGGCCATCGTGATTTTTGCCAATGATGAGGACATAAAGTAAGGATAACTGAGGAAATCAATTAATTTTTTGGGCTTGGTAGCTGTGCAGAAAAGGCAAAGCAAATAACAATGCCAATAGTGAAGGTCTCTTAGCAAGTGTGATGTGAGATGTGGGGTTTGGAATGTGGAGGGAAGCACGAGGGTGCTGCTGCCCTGGCTCAGGGGGTGCCCAGGCCATGCTGGGGGGACAGGAATGGTGTGACCAGGATCTGGGAGCTTCTCCTGGCAGAGGGTTACTCATGCACTGCATGGCAGAGCTGACCTTCCCTCTCAGAGAGGCATTAAGAACACGCCCCTCTCTCCAAGCTCATTCTGTCATGTATAATTCATCCTTTCAGACTTTATTTTATGGCAAATGAAGGTTAATAGTGATAAAGTGACTTGGATGCTTAAGGTTAAACCACATAGAACTGGCTCATAAAATAATACAAAGAGTATTTTATATTTCATTTCTCACTTGCCTATGTTCCATATTCTTGCTCCAGAATTTTAATTTAGCTTAAAATTGTGATGGAATCATCAGTTGCTGAGAGGCTCAGTCCTACAAAATGAGACTAAAAGAATTTTGGGTGAAGTTTCAACAAAGTCAGTGGCAAAACTCTAAGTTTTATTGGAATTGATATCATAGTCATGGTGTATAGAATGAATTTAAAGAGGAGTCCAGTTGGTGCTGCATAGAATGGTTTGGGTTGGGAGGGACCTTTCAAGGTCGTTTGTTTCAACCCCCTGCCCTGGGCACCAACACCTTCCACCAGGCTGCTCAGAGCCCTCGTGGTATGGTGTTTCCCAATCCTCTGAGCTCTGGTGGGCACAGGAATGGGCTGTTTCTGTCCATGGCAGAATTAGTTATGTTGGAAAAGACCTCTGAGATCATTGAGGCCACCCATTGTGCCATGGCCAATTTCTAAGGCAGTTACGTGTTGGAATGACACCAATTTGTGACCAAACCCTTCTTCCCCACAGGCAGATCCTGGCGGCCGCCAAGAGGGCGGATCAGGTGGGGCATTTCCTGTGGGTGGGCTCGGACACGTGGGGCTCCAAGGTGAGCCCTCTGCTGCAGCAGGAGGACGTCGCCGAGGGGGCCATCACCATCCTGCCCAAGAGAGCCACCATCGAGGGTAAGAGCTCCCCTCCCTCCCCTCCCTCTCTCTGCCTCCCACACACTGCCTGGAGTTCTCCCCTAAGTGTTTTGGGATAAAGGGGCACAGACATGGTGTGATACAGACTGGAAAGCACAGGGAGTAAGTCTCCATCTCCTGAATTTCCCCTAGATGCCCGCAGTCCTCAGGTGGGAATCCAGTTTTGGTGCCAGCAGTTGGCTATTGGAGCACCATCTCAGGGCTTGCCTTGAGCTGCGGGGAGGTGACAGGGCCTTTGTCACTGAGAGGAGAGGGAACTCAGATGATGTGAACATGTCACCTGTGTACAGGGGAGGAGAAATCTATTGCAATTCATGTCTCAACTCTGAAGCAGAGTTGGAGGAATTTGTACTGCAGAAATAAAACTTCAGTTTTAAATCAGTGGTTTCCATTTAAACTTAGCTTAACTCTTCTTGCCTGCAGATCAAGCACTATGTTTATGCATGTTGCTTCAAAGATCTGCTCTCCTATGCATATGTACATGTATATAAAAATGATGGGGAACTTTGGCATGGTCCCTTTGTTTCTCAGCATTCATTTGTGTTGTGCAGAGTTTGTTGTCTGATCTGTGCTCCGTTTGTGAATCCCTTTGTGTGCAGGGCTGCCTAACTCTCCACACGGCTTCTTCTGGGCACCAAACTGCCTGACTAGAGACTGTGTTCTCTATAGTGTGGAAAGCAAAGTTGTTTAGAAGGTAAAGAACTTTCACTGGAGTAAAAGGAAACAAACTCCTGAGCTGACACACGGAGCTGTGGGGGGAACAGTCTCCAAAGAGTCCTTGAACACGTTGCTTATGTTAAAATATGTTGAGGTGCCTTCGTTCCCTGGAAAACCAAATATTTTCCTTTTCCTGTCTCTGCACTCCCTCCTCGTTAGATATTCTTCTCAGGTGTATCATGTGCTTCCTTCGTTTACATTTTTCAGCCCCCGAGGCTTTCTCAAATGTTGTTTCTCTGTAAATACCTAAAGTTGATAGACAATGAAGTAGTTTGTTTCTGAAAACCAGGATATTTTAATAAGCTTTTCATACTGTTTCTATTCATCCCTGTGGGTTTCTGACACAGAAACGAAAACTCTGCCAACAGTAAACAGAAACAAAAACTTTCCAGGTTTGCTTGCTTTAAAATGTTTTCCTTCCATATTGCACATTGAACCCATAATGGGAAGCATGAGGGGTTTTTTGGACACAGTAAGTGAGGAGAGCAGAGTGGAAGGGTCCAGGTATAGAAAGTAGGTTAAATAACAGTTATAAATACAAGTCTATTTGATGTATCTGCAAAAAATATGTTTATTGAGCCCACCAATATCTTCTTATTCAGTGCCTGTACTGGAGAATTGCCTGAAAGTTGGCTGGTTGAGCTCTGCACTCAGAGGCACAGGGGCTGGATGATGAACTGTGGTGCTTCAGTCACAGTGTGCCTACAGATGTGTGTAACTGTGTTCGTGCTGTAGGAACAGACACCTCTGGAGGGGTGTGTGCTGCAGGAGCCCCTCTGGACAGGGCAGGGTGTTTCTGCAGGAGGAGCTGCTGTCCAGGGCTGGGGAGGCAGAGCCAGCTGTCCCTGTCCAGAGCAGAGGTGTCCTGGCTGCTCCCTGGCTGCTCAGAGGGGTTCAGGCTGGTTCTTGCCTTTCTCAGTCCTCTTCTTCCATCCCTAAATGCCATCTGGATCTGCCCCCTGCTTCTCCTGCTGCAGCAGGGTAAGGGGTGCACACCCTCCTTCTCCTGAAGCAGTTTTCTGGGACTCCACATTTCCTCTTGCAGCCCAATCCTCTTTCTGTTTTATTCACCAAGAGAAGCAACCAGAGACTGTTACTTACAGGAGTCAGTAATCCTTAGGCATTAGTGCTTCCATGCTTAGGGATGCTCTTATCCCTCTGCAGTGGTACCTTCCTTGAATTTAGGGTGATGGATGTTGTTTTGTTTTCCTTCCTGTTGTTTTCATTTCATTTGGCCACAAGTCCAGGAGATGGGAATTAGACATTTTAATGTTATTCTTTTATTATCCAGCAACAAACATTTGCTTCCTAAAGTGCAGCAATGCATTTCTTTTGGTGAAGGCATAAAATAAAAGAAATCAGCTGCCTTGATTTTCCCTATAAATTGATGGGAACAAATCAAATGAGCAGAATGAAGCTCCGTGCTGGGAGTGGATCCCAGCTCAGCAGGCTCTGCTCTGAGCAGCAGCCCTGGGGCTCCCAGGCTCTGGGTCAAGGCACCACTTCAGCACCAGCTTAATTCCCATTGGCTTTGGGGAGAATTCTGTGTTAGGCATGAATGAGGGGGTTGCCCTTATTTTCCTCCTCAAGAGCATCTTTTCTCTTTTTTCCTCTCCTTTTATCACTGTCTTAGGTGGTATTTGTAATATGTTGGGCAAAGATCCCTAAGAGCCTCACGGAAGCAGAGAGCTCTGCAGCTCCACCTGAGTGTTGGACTCTGCCTCTTCTCACACTGCAGGGGCAGAACAGCCAGGAAATCCCAGAATAGCTGGGCTTGAAGGGGCCCTCTGGAGATCATCCAGTCCAAGCCTCCAGCCCAGGCAGGGTCACCTGGAGCAGGTGACACAGCAATGTGTCCAGGTGGGTTTGGAATGTCTCCAGAGAGGGAGACTCCACACCCTCCCTGGGCAGCTCTTCCAGGTTCTGCCTCATGTTGAGGTGGAACTTGTTGTGTCTCAGTTTATGGCCTTGCTCCCTGTCCTGTCACTGGGCACCACAGAAAAGAGCCTTGGACCATCCTCTGGCCTCCCTTGGAGATATTTGTATGGATTGATGGGATCCCACTCAGTCTTCTCCAGACTGGCCAGGCCAGCTCCTGCAGTCTCTGCTCATCAGAGAGATGCTCCAGACCCCAAATCATCTTTCTGGCTTCCCCTGCACCTTCTCCCATAGCTCCTGGTCTTTCCTGGGCTGTGGAGACCACAGTGTCCACCTCTCTGCATATGTATCAGTTGGCACTCCTGGTTTTCTGACACTGGGAACATCCCCGAAGCCTCTGGCTCCAGAGGGAGCCCAAAGCCCTCAGTTTCTTGTAGGATCAGGCCCCAGATCCGCAGTTATTTGTCTTGGTACTTGATGTCACTCTTGGGACAGAATTTTCTTTGCCACAATCCCACAGGGGGGATTTAGGAAATCATTACATGAACTGAATTCATTCATCTTAAGTCAGTCTTAATATAGCCTGATTGTGTGTGATGTAATTATGCTGAAAGGATAAAGTTGCATTTTATTTGCATAATTGCAGTAGACAGGCAGCCAGAGGAGGTGCACATCCAAGAGTTGGAAAGTTGGGAACACGCTCCAGAGCCAACTAAACCAGGGACCAGGGAAGGTGAAAGGTTTGGAGATAATTTTAGGGGGAAAAAAAAGTAGATTGTATTTATTTTTAGAACAATTATGGCAGCAAGAGATTCTATTCTGGTTCCTGTTGCTTTAAACTCTTCCAAAAGGAGGTTGGATTGTGTGTTGTGATGGTGTGTCCTCAGGTGGAGAGAAGAACCCTGGAACATCAGCCCTGTCCTGAGTCTGAGAAATTGCTTTCCTCTTAACCTCAACCTTAACCTTAACCATCTACTCACCTCTTTTCTGTGCAAAATTTATCAAATTGGGCTGGCACCCTGTGGTTCCTGTTGTTACTGCTCATCTACTGACCCAGCACTTCCAGAGATCTGATTTTTCCTCCAATTTTTTCCTTTTGAAATAGTCTTCTTATCTTTCTTATGTGATCTGTTTTTGTGGATACCCCAGCTCCCAGGGAAATGGAACAAGGAGGAGCAGCTGTTAGAGAAATACAGAGGCTAATTTTATATATATAAATATATATGTGTGTGTGATGTTAATTATTTAGAAAGTTGACAAAATGCTTTGCTGATGTGGACAAAAATATTCTTTATGGGCTGAGCTCAGAATTGATGCAACTCAACAGTGGGATTCACGTAGATTTAAGATGAATGACTCAATTCCAGCAGGCTGGGGATGTGGCTGAGGCTGCAGCTTGTGGAGCTCTGGGCTTGGAGGTTAAAGGGATGGCTCAAATCCAGTCCAGGGATGTGCTCAGCCCTTCAAAAAACCAGAAATGTTGCAAGTGTTGCAAAGCAACAGAACTGTCCTTGAATTTTTCAGTTGTTTGTCTTCCAAAGGGATGGCAAATCCTGGGTTTGTGTTTGGGGGTTTATTCCAACAAGAACTGATTTGCTTCCTTTTTGTTTGGGCGGTATGAACCTGGAAAAAACCAACGTGGGGGAAGTGATTAAAGGAAAAATTAGAGTGAAATTACATCTGACTGTTCAGTGGCTCTGAAATGTTTTCCCTTTGCATCCCCAGCACAGCAAAGCACAGGAGCTCAGGGTTCATGGTGCTCTGTGTTAGAGACAGTTTGGATTTAATCCAACACTGACAAACATGGGCACACTGCTCTGCACCTCACCAGGGCTGCCTTCACCTGGGGTGCTTCTCTGGGAGTGATGTGCTTCCTGCAGCACTTCCCACCTCCTCCCTCAGCGAACACAGGGCTGGCTTATATTGCATGAAAATATTGGTGAAACAGTCCAGTTGCATTTGTGTGGTTTGTTTACAGCCTGGGTCGGAGTCTTTTCCAGTTCTCTGTTGTTCTCCAGCTTTCTCTGTGTCCCTGGGGCGTGAGCATGTGCTTTTGAGAGAGTTAGTGGGCTGGAAAGATGTGGCCCAGGAACACCAAAAGCCAGGGGACACCCATCCTAGGGGAAAGGGCATGGACCATCACTCCCAAATTTACCCATTCTTCCCATTACCCACCCCAAACTGTCCTCTCATCTCCTCACCACCCCCCACCTGCCCTCTTTGCCTTCCTGCCCTGCTGAGGGGCTCCAGCACTGCTGGATTTGTCCTTCCTTAGTCCCCCCAGGCTAACTGGGAGCAGTGGGACAAGCTCAGGCATCTCCCCTGCCCTGCAGCTGGACTCCAGCCCTGGGAAAGGGACACCCCCCAACTCTGGGTGTTTAAACAGTGTCATTACAGCAACAACATCACATTGCAGGTCATTACAAGTCTGTCACTACAAGTTAGAAACACCCTTCGAGGCCCTTTTGTGTTGGTAGTTTGACAGAATGACTCTGCTTTGGACACTCTCTCCTGCAAGTAAAGTTTGCTCAAAGGACAATATATGTAAATGTAAAGTGTTATTTGCATCCCCCCCATGAGTAAATTGTCTTAACCAGCTTTGGAATTAAACTGTAAATGGTCCTGTGTCCTCACATCATGGAATAGGTAAATGCAGAAATGTAACATCTGCTAAGAGAGGGGTTTTGTCAAAAAGGTGCTTTCAGATGGCACTTCCCATTCCTTACAGGGACCTGTTCTCTGGCTGGGCACAGGTGAGGGCAGGATTTACCTTTCTGTTCTGTCGATCACGCTGTGTTTAAAGTCATTCTACCCACAAACTTGTTGAGTCTGTATCGTCCCCAGTGCTGATGGAGCCCTTAATTGAATTTAAATTAATCCTGCAGTTATCTGGGAGTCCAAGGCACACTCCCAGCCTTGCAAAGTCTGTTGTGTATTGATTCCAGCCTCTTGAAAAGTCACTCTGGGGGTTCAGATTAGCTTTGATTCCTCCTGGCTTTGTGCTGATCTCATTGTGTCTTACCTGTGCATGGATGGACTTGTTGAGCAGGAGCACGGGTGGTGGGCAGGTGAGATGGGCCGGGCGCTGCCCAGGTGAGTGTGTGGCACCTAGGATGCTCAGTGGGCCAGGCATCTTCGGACACTGAAAGGCAACAATTGGGTCACCCAGAGCCTTCTCTTCTCCAGGCTGAACAATCCCAGTTCCCTCAGCCTTTCCTCCCAGCAGGGCTGCTCCATCCCTCTTGGTGCCTCCTCTGGGCTCCCCAGCAGCTCCCTGTCCTTGCTGTGCTGGCCCCAGGGCTGGAGGCAGCTCTGCAGGGCAGTCTCAGGAGACCTTCCACTCCAACTGAGGATATTCTGTGATTCTGAGTTTAATAGTTACAGCCCTGGCTGTTGTGTGATGCTTAGGTATTGGAGTTCCTTTGGGGTTTGTTAGGCAGTTTGAAGGTGTGATGTTTTTAGAGTATTAAAGAGAATTATCTGCCAAGGCTCGGTGCAAGACACAGCCCATAACCACGACAGCATTAGCAAGAGTTCTGCCTCAAATGGGGTTTCAACCAAATGGTGCTGCTGCTTCAGAGCAAAGAAATGAGGTAGGAAGCTGTAATTGGACCATAAAGAACTGCTGTAAAATAAAGATTTAGGAGCTTTCTCTGGGGCCCCTTGGAATGAAATCAACTGCTCGCCCAAGCTCCAGCAGGTCTGGCTTTGCCAGAATCCAGGTCCTCTGTGGGAACCAGCTGTTCTCCATCACATGGTCTGTGTGTCTCTAGTTCTGTGTTTCGGGTACTGCTCCCAGGGCTTCTGTTGGCATTTTCTCTTTGATGTTCATATTTAACTGTTATTTCAGGACACTGGAGATTGTGTGGGTGGTTGTTTTGAGAGAGGGAGATGTGTACACACAGACACAGGCTGCGATGGTTGATGCTGCAAGAAGAGATAATTCCCAGCGTAATACACAGCCATCGATCACCCTTCGGATGTCTCATCACTTTCGGAATGCCCTGAATTGCATCTTCTCAAGAGCAATTTCCCTCTCAATGATCTGACACTGGAGCTGTCTGTGGGATGTGTTTGGGCAGAGGGTTTCCATCCGGAAAGGAAGGATTTTATTTTTGAAAGCTGCTGCCTGTGTGTGGCAGCTCCTGGGGGGACTGTGAGCAGTGGGACACTCCAGCCCCTCCTGCGCAGCTCTGCTCTGGCAGGAGGCACCGATGGGTGCCTGTGCTGGAGGGGCATCGAGGGGGGAATGTTCCTCCCCCCACAGCAAATGGCCAGATGCTGCTTCCCAGCAGTTTTCCAAGGCAGCAGAGCCAAGAGCAGCTCGGGCTGGCAACCAAACCTGCCATCCGTGCACGGGGTGGTGGCACCAGTGGGTAACAGGCAGCCAGCACATGAAGGCAGCAGATGAAGGTTTCCTCCACAACCTCCCTATTTGGAAATTCCTGCTGTTTCCTGGTGCTCTTGGACTTTGTTCTGTGCAGAGTTTCAAGCCTCTGCTGTGGTAGGAAGTCATCTTCTGTTTTTTAGTAAAGCTGGCAGGATTTCCAGGGTCTGGTGAGGGATGAAGCTTCTGGAACCCCAGCAGACCCTGACCAGTGAACCAGTTCTGGGTCACTGGGACAGGGTTATAAAAAAGAATGATTTAGTTTGGAATTCTGTTTAGGTATGGAAACAGAAGTTGAGAGAAGATTTTTGCCACCTTCTCCCACTCCCTCAGTGCAGCCCTGGCAGTGACACCATACCCAGCACAACTCTGGAGGTAGGTTTGCCTCCAAAACTCCTTCCAGGGCTGTGGGGAGCTGGGAGGAGGTGACAGCACTGAGCTTGGGGGGTGTCACTGCTGAAACAAGGGCAGGAGGAGGGAGTCAGGGAGGGTGGTGGTGTGGTGTTCCCACAGTCCATCACATCCTACACCTGCCAGCACAGCAGGGGCTGGTGTGGGGCTGCTGCAGTGGGGATGGAAGGAGAGGGGAGTGCTCCCCTCTCCTCTTTCTATGGAATTTGCACCCTTGATGTTGCTGACACTGTAATTTCACAAGCTTACACATTTGTCTAATTCCCAGGACTATCCTGGCAGAGGATTTGGTTTTGCCAGGTACACTTCACATGTTTTTCAAGTGAAAAAGAAATTGAAGGAGAAGCTTTTGGAAGAAAATTTTTCGTGGTTTAGGTCAAAATAGCCATGAATAGTCCCAAATACCTAATTTTAGAAATGCTGTTCTGCAGGAGGGCTGAGAATCACAGATTGCTCCTAATGGAGCAGCTCATTTTTCATCTCTGTTGTGCTGCTTGGGCAGAGCAGGAGGAGTGTAGTGTGTTTGTAGCATTTCCAGGGCAGTGCCTGGTGGATGCCCACAGGTGGTGCAAACCAGGCAATGAAGGATGACACTGGAGCAGAAGGACTGATGGTCTCTCTCAATGTTGATCATGTTTGAGACAAATTTGGGCCCAAGAATGAGCTCCATGTTAGTCTAGAGTAGACCTTTCAGAAGATGGACTTTGGGATTAGGTCTGAGGGATCACTCAGAGTGAAACCCAATCACGTTTGCAAGGAGCAAGTCAATGTGCCTACACTGTACATGAAAAATGCCTTCACTGTGCAAGTACTCAGTGTTTATCCTGTCTGTGTTGTCCTGCGTGAGCAGCTATTGATCACCATCCTGCTCCTCACCCTGGGCATCTGGAGCGTCCCAGGAAAGATCTCTGCAGGCTCCATGTTCTCCTCTGCAGACACACAGGGATTGAGTGTTCCTGGCACCTCTGGGTGAGACAGGCTCAGTCAAAAAGAGAAATGTGCTAATTTTAGGCAGTGAACAGAGATTTGAAAGGCTTTTCTTGTTTGTTTCCTTGTGTTTTTGTCTTCTAGTCTGTATTGTTAATGCTTGACTGATTATAGGCTTTTGAAAGTAATAGTTTAGGAAATAATGCACATAATAATACACATAATTTCCTTAAAGATGATACAATGAATGCTGAAGTGCCCACTTCACTCCTGCTGGCTTTGCAGATCTGCTGCAGGAGTGTGTTTTCGTTCTGTTGACTGACTGCGTGACAACAAAGGGATGGAAAATGATTTAGAAAAACCTCCTCCATGTGATGCCATGTGCTGGCTCCCCAGAAAAGGGAAGCAGGACTCCACAGATCGATGGTGTCGATCTCCTCGTAAGGATGATAAACACAAACCTTCTGTCTCATAATTGTAGGATGGGGAGGAACTGTGTTTGCGAGGGAAGGTCCCACTCTGGGCAGCTGAAGGGAAAAGGCCTTGGAAGTGGGGTTAAGGCTTTGTTTCCATTACATGATATTGTCCATCCGAAATTAATTCACTTATGCGTGTTAACAGAGCCCTAGTGGAACCAACACACCCCAGTTTGTGGCTGAGCTGCTGCTCTGAGTCCAGGGCTGGAAGGTGATGAAGGATGTGATCCTGAGATGTGAGAGGGAGAGTTTCTGGTGGGGTTGTCACAGTGCTCTGATCACTCAGACTCTTAAATCAGGGGAAAGTAGGGAAAAGCTCTAGGAAGAGCAGGCACAGACTTGGAACAACCTGGTCTGGTGGTATCAGTGGTAATGCACAGCCGAGATGTTGGGCTGGAGGGAGACAAAATCCATGGGGTGGCTGCTCCAGAGGGAGAGTTTGGGGTCCTGATCCCTCCCCACCGAGGTGTGAGGGGGACACTGTGTGTGGGAATGGCTTTGGAGCCTTCCCAGCTGCCACAAGCCATTACTCAAGTCAGCAACTAAGTAGTGAAATAATCTCTGTGCACAGATGGGGTTGGGGTTTTAGTTTGATTGTGTTTTTTTGTTTCCCCTGGAGTTCTGTGGGGTTTGCTGAACACAAACCAGGAGAAATGAGACCGTGTTAGCTGGGACTGCTCTGCTGTGCCATGGGGGTTCCTGACACAGAGCACTTCAGAGACCCAACTCTCTTACAGTAATTTTCTGTAACATAACACTACTCCAGATATTTATCTTTCACAGACTGGGAAAGTTTGCATTCAGCACTTCACTTACATAGGGCCAAGTACAAATAATTCATACAATACTGCAGGAACTTTAAGTCGTGGAATTAAATTGGTGTGCTTTGTTAAAAAAATAAAATCTAAATCACACCTGAACCTTTTCTTTGACCTCCTTAGAATTGAAATTATATTTTTAGCTGTGGCAGTTATTTGAAATGCTGATGTGTCAGGCCCCAGAGAGGGAATACTTGTCTCGAGTATTGCCACTTGAAATTTTGGGAAGCCACACAGATGTTCATCTCCTCATTATGGAAATAATGTATTTGGTTAATGTGTTGGTATGAAGAGAGGGGAATACAAATTATCTTGCAACTTGAGGGCCATTTAAAAGTTTCCTTATATTTGCACAGCCTCAATCATGTGTACCACAGCATCTCTGACAGCAGCCCCAACTCAGCAAGGGCTGGGGGGGCTCTGCCAGGGCCAGCTCCTCATTTGGTCCCACCACAGCATCCACAGGAGATGCTGCTGGAGGTTTATCTTCTTGCCAGTCTGTATGCTGCTCCTTGGGCTGGGTTTTGAGTGTCTCTGAGCACTGTGAGTGCAGCTGGACAGCTTCCTGGGTGCACATGAGGACAGGATGGAAGGCAGGAAATGGCCAAGGGACTTGCCTGGTGGTCCTTAGGGCTGGCCAGGCTCCCAAAGGGAATGCTGAGCTGGGCTGGGGTAGCCCTGCAAAAAAAGAAATAGTGGTGATGAGAGGATGAGGAGTGTGTGCCTAGAGGATACTCTGCTCCTGAAATACTTAAATGAAATTGGAAATGTGTTTTGCTTTCCCTCCAAGATGCAGAGAATTCCAATGAGGGGTTCTTGGGACATGTGGGCGTTCCTGAGCTGGACCTTGTGGCCTTGAGGGCAGCCTGAGGGATGGGACTGGGTCCCCCAGCCTCAGAAATCTTCCCTCTTATCTCTCCTTTTCCTGCACAAGTCTGAGCAGTTGTTCTGGCTGGTACCTGGGGCTTTGATGTGATTAATGTGCACAGTTGGAGGGGAGCTGGAACTTGGTGTGAGCAGCCCCAGCTGAGGAGTGGGGAGGGGAGGGAGGGAACAGCAATGACACCCCTCTCTCACCTCCCAGCACACTCTGGCGTTGTTAGAGCTGCCTTAGAGTCCAGAGATCAGTTGTTGAATAGCAAGAAAGAAATATTTTGTTAGAGGATCTAAAGAAAAAAGGAAGGAAAGGATGTAGTGGAGGGTTTGGGAACTGTTTTGAGTGAGTTGGGGTTGTTTAGCCTGGAGAAGAGAAGGCTGCAGGGAGACCTTAAAGGCCCTTCCAGTGCCTTAAGGGGAGTTGCAAGAAGGCTGGAGAGGGACTTTTCACAAGGGCAGGTAGAGACTGGGCAAGGGGGAATGGGCTTGAGCTGAAGGAGGATGGGTTTAAGGCAGAGATTAGAAAGAAATCCTTCCCTGTGAGGGTGGGCAGGCCCTGGCACAGGTTGGGCAGAGAAGCTGTGGCTGCCCCATCCCTGGAAGTGCCCAGGGCCGGGCTGGAGCTGGTGGAAGGTGTCCCTGCCCATGGCAGGGGTAGGGATGGGATGAGCTATAAACCATTCTATGATTTCTTTGGGAATGCTGTCTCCAGGGAATGTAGGAAGAAGATTGGCAGTGTATGTAGTAGTGTAGACTGAGCCATGGCTTTGCTGTGCACAGCCAGAGGTGCTGGGCACACACCTCTTGTGCCAGCCCAAGCCTTGGCTCCACCTGAACCCAGCTCTGCCTTGCAAGTGCTGGGAAATGGTGTCTCTGCAGGACAGAGGCACCACCTGGAACAGCATTTGAACAGAGGGTTGTCACTGTCACCCAGCCAGGGGTACCATGTCAGCAGTGACCTGGGGGAGCTCTGAGAGTGGTTTGGGGGCTCTGTGTGGGGCTGTGGGGGTGCACAGGCACTTCATGCTGCACAAACCTGTTTGCACACTGGAGGTGTTGCTGTTGACATGGAAACACTGCAGCGAGGCACAGGCAGATGCACAGAGACAGGCAGAGCATGAACTCTGTGTGTTGAAGGAGTGGAATGCACAGCCAGCGAGTGTTGCAGGCTGGGCTGGGGCAGAGCAGGAGCAGGTACGTCCCAGGCTGGGCTCAGCAGGAGCAGCACAGGCTTTGGTTTCCTTCTGGGCTGTGTTTGCTGGGCAGCTGTGACAGTGGCTGAGCATCCACGGGCTCTGGGCTGGTCCCCAGGGCGTGTGTTAGTGCAGCACAGCCGGGAGGGCAGGGACTGGTGTCACAGCTCAGAGCCAGCCCTTGTGTCAAGGGGGTGACAGATGAGCTCCTGTGTAGCATTGCCATGTCCCCTGTCCTTGGGCTGCCTGAAGGGCTGCAGCCTGTGTGCCCTAGTGGGGTGGGTGCTGTGCCCTTGGGGGGGCTTGGGGGTCACTCAGCACTTCCCATCCCATCCCATCTCCTCCATTTCCTTTATTCTGCATGTTCACTCTGTGTGCTGGTTGATTTTTATTTTATTACCATTTTGATTATCCTTTTCACCTGTTGAGCATCTCCAGGAGTGACTCCAGTTGCTGCATTACAACACAGAGGGATTTCTGTATTTTTATCCTTATTCTGAATTATGCAAGTCGCTGACTGGAGTTTAAGTGCTTTTAAGGATACGTACCGTGCGTTTTGTCGGCTGCTGCTGTCGAAGGGAGGAAAACCACTCTCATGTTCTGCATTTAGACCTTCTGTATCTTGGATTTTACTGCTCTGCATTATTAAAATGGAACAGGCCATCTGTGGAGCAGCTTCTGGTAAAAAGAGTGGGAAGCAGGAACTTAGAAAACTGATGGGAAGAAGCCATCAATGCGGGCAGAGGGATTTAGTTAAAGAGTCAACTGCAATGGAAAACTGAAATAACAGCTTAGACAGGGAAGGGGGAGCTGCTTCAAACTGCCAGAGGGCAGGTTAGGTGGGATATTGGGAAGGAATTCCTCCCTGTGAGGGTGGGCAGGCCCTGGCACAGGGTGCCCAGAGAAGCTGTGGCTGC
>JAWWEW010000023.1:922277-950545 GCA_035583185.1 Anabacerthia variegaticeps | reverse complement strand
CTGGATCCCTGGCAGTGTCCCAGGCCAGGTTGGACGGGGCTTGGAGCACCCTGGGCTGGTGGAAGGTGTCCCTGCCCGTGGCAGGGGATGGAATGGATGGTCTTTAAGGTCCCTTCCAACCCAAACATTCCATGATTCCAGGTTTCTGTGCCTCAAACGCTGCAGAGAAGCTTTGGGCAGAACAGACCTCCTGTCCCACACAGAGCAAAGCCAGCTGTGCTGTCTGACAACCACCTTGCCCAGCCCTTTCCTTCCCTCCCCTTTACATTTTTCAAAGCAGCAGCTGAAGTGTGTTATGTTGAATAATTGCCTTGAATTTTGATCAAAGGAAATCAGTTGATAGGAGGATTTGTTTTAGTTTGATTGAAAATTGATGATAACTTCCCATACTTCTCATCCACTTTTGGTTCCTGCTCATGGGGGAGTGGGAGTGTTGTGCACAGAAACAGTGCAGCTCCCACTGGGAATACACTGCTCTCAAATTGGCATTTGGAGTCACCCCAAAAGGCTGGAATTTGATTAAACATTGCTATAAGATCTTTAGGATAATTTCTGAAAGTGTCTGATCCCCCTTACCGTTCGTGCCATGACTTGTTACAGTCACTCACAGCCCATGTTGTCTGATGTGGCTGTAAATCTTGTTCCTTCCCACTGTGTAGATTGGGCAGAAACACCTGGTTTTGGGGACTGACTTACCCTGTCGAGCTGCAAGGCCACATTACAGCTCGATCTTGTCCCAAATGACACGCCCTGACACCTTCCTTCCCTCCTCTCCAAACTGAAGCAAATTGTGCATCAGAAAAAGCATTAAGTGTGAGTTATATGGGCAGTGTGAGAGTCGGAATGTCCCACTGATGGAATAATATTATGACTGATCATCATCATTATTTTAAGATTTGATTGGTGATTTGTCCTGCAGCGAGGTACAGGCTCCAGGACATCACTCCTGGCAGCAGCAAAGCTCCTGTCCCTGGGAAGGGGTTGGAGCTCACGCTCCAAACTGAAGTGTTCTCACTGTTCTCAAGTGAAAACTTGAAGGTTTGTCTTTGCTTTCCCCCAGAAAACGCAGAGGGATTGGATTGCTGGTGTTGAGATAAAGGCTTTTGTGTGTCATGAGATGACCTGGCTGAGGCTGGTGGGCTCTGTGACTGCAGGGCTGTCATTTAATCTTCCTCAACTGACAATACAGGGATTACACTGCAAAGAGGCCTCCCTGTCATACTCTGCTCCTTGAAATTACAATAGTTACTCTGGCATATTGTTAGTTGTTCTGGAGCTCTGGTTCTCAGCTACTTCCATGTAAAGAGCTGATTTGGAGAAGCCTTCAGAGCTCACCCCTCCTGTGCATGTGCAATGTGTGTGCCACGAGTGAGTACTGAGGATTCTTAGCTGTGGTCATATTTGGAGAGCCCTGGCTGCAGGAGCTCCTCTGCTGAGGTGGATCCACGTCTTTGGGGCTGCTGTGCCATGAGCACAGTCCCTGCAGCTGCCCAGGCTGTGCTCTGGGCTGGAGGAGGCTGCGGTGCCATTATCAAGGGGCAGATATGGGCCCTCAGTTACACACTGCTAATTGTGGCTGTGATCGTGGCTGTGGCTGTGCTCACAGCCCCAGCTCTGTGCCGGGGCTGAATACCTGCAGAGGGATGAAGAGCAGATATGGTTTTGTTTGTACTTTCCAGCTGCTGAATCCCAACTGAATCGCTGCCTGTTTGATACCGTGAGCATCCCACAATCTTTAAATTAAATCTGCTGTTAATGATGACTATCACCGGGTTCTCAGCAGCACTATTATGTGCGACCCTTTGAAAATGTGTTTAATCCTTCCGAAACTGCAGCAGTGCCTGAATTCCTCTCATGTGAGCACCGATGGAGTGGGATTTTGATGTCTGTCTGTGTGAATTACATGCCATAAAAATTGTCCTAGCGATGCTATTTATTCATCATAACACATCCCCTCCGTTATGTGATGATAACAATGAGCCCACAGGAATCAGCTGAAGGAGAGATGCTGAGAAGATGGAACGTGAAAAGCGGCTGCTCCTCAGCACTGGGAGGTGTTAAGTGTCGCCTTTATGGAGATGCAAAAAGTGTGACCAGGAGTCCTTAAAGCTGCATTTCATTTCTGTCATCTGGCGGAGATGGGACAAGAGGAATTCCCTCTCTCTGTGTCCTCACCACTCTGGATTTGGAGCTTTTCCCCCCCTCTCTTTATTGCAGCATTCTTCTCTTGTGAAGGTGAGGCAAAGCCCCGACTGCTTGGTCTCTCAGGAATCAGGATGATGAGTACTTGAGACTTGAGTAGCAAGGGACTTAATTTATCTGTCACCACCTTCAAATAGATCCTTTGGAAGCAAAAAATGCCCATGTCAATAATTTGCTGTTGTGTTTGATCCTTCTCCTGACATCCCCAAGTACTCCGTTTCCTCCACCCATGGGACAGAATTGTGTTCTCTTGAAATCACATGTGCAGGTGTCAGCTGCATCATTGTTGGAGGAAATAATGCTGTGTGGCTCCTGAAGATCTCAAGTTTTTAAAGAACAAGAAGGAAAAACCAACCAGGGGCACGTGAGAAGAGTGGAAGATAAGCAAATAGGGGTTATATTTACTTTTCACGCTTTTGGTGTCTTCTGGCAGCATGGAGAGTCAGGTGTTTTCCTGCTGCACCCAACACCAGAGTTCAGAAATTGGTTCTTGCACCAAGTTTCACTCCCTGGAAACCCTGTGGTGTCCTGACATGTCTCAGCTGGGGTTTCACTCCTGCCCCTTTGCCAGGAGGCAGCACCACCCCTGCTGCTTTTATCTCTAGGAAGTTAATGGCTTTGGAGAGTTTCCTTCTCTTCCAGGAACAATTAATAATTCAATTTCTCTCCTCCCATTATACGGGAGCTATTCCTGAAGCCTGTGGTAAAACTTTCTGCTTAAGCTTTTTCAGCTCAGCCTAAGAGGGGAAATGTTTCCCACAGTCATGTTGAACTGGGATTAAAATTGAGCCCATCACTTTGGCTTGTCCCTGTATGGAAATGGACTTGGGGCCTCATTTGCTCACTAGTTGCTACAATGGAAGGTTGGTGTAAACTAGAGGGAACACTCTGCTCAGCCAGGCCCATTAATTTGGATGTTTTAAATTTTTTATATAGTCTGAAGGGTATTTGACATATGTAAAACATGACATTTGCTTTGCAGGTTCTTTGCTAGTTCAGATTTGGGTTAAACTTGTAATTGCAATAAAATCTCCTTAAAAGGTAGCTCAGCCTGTGTCTGGGTGAAGGACAGCACCCTCCCAATTGTATACATCTATGATGTTTTGGGGTGAGCAATTATATTTGACTCCACATCTGGATTTATTGTGCACAATTCTTTATGTTTAGTACTCAACTAAATGGCTGTTGTTGTTCCTGGAAATTCAATTCAGATTTTAAAATCTTTCTTATTTTCATACTTGGGCACTGTTACATTGCTCTGTGGGCTCTTGAAGTGGGTTTTGCTCAGGTTCCTCTCAGATATCTCACTGCTAGGGGTTTTCTTCCTGCTGTGTGTTTGGCCAGCTGTGCTTCTGGATCTTGCTCTGCCTTATCAGTATTGTTTGTGTGCAGCATTTCAGTCCCAGCTCCACTTCCCCTGGCATCTACTCCTGGTGCATTGCTAATTTGGTTACAGAGCTGAGCTGAAACCACTTAAAAGCATTTTCCTTGTCAGGGCTTGAAAATGTGATAAGTTCTGTAATCAATGAGAGGGGAGTGAAATAATGAAAAGGATTTGTGGAACTTCACAGTCTGAAAACTCGCTTTTACTGCTGAATTATTTGCAGAGTTTTGGTGTTTCCAGAGTAGCTGAGATTTAAAACGGAGGGGGTTTGGTACAGGACCTCTCAGCCACAATTCTGGAATCCCAGAATGTCCTAGGTTGGAGGGGACCTTAAAGCCCCTCATGACTCCACTCAGGCTGCTCCCAGCAGTGATTACATCCCCTGAATCCCTGTGAGATGGGTCAGTGTGATCACACCATTCCCAGCTGCACAGATTGAATTGAGCAGGTGTTCCTTGGACAAAGAGAAACAAGGAGTTAGTGGCAATTTCAGGGGAAAAGAAATAAATCAAAGATTCCTTTTTCTCAGCCTGGGGTGTCTCACTTGGAGCTCTGAAAATACTGCTTTTTTTGCTGCCTGTTTGCAGAGCACCCAGGTACCTGTTCAGGTGACCATACAGGCATGAAGGCCACCTCAGTGCCAGGGGTTATGGCCATGTCACCAGGCTACACCTCCATCTGGAGCCTGAGGCCGGGAGAATGGTTAAGGCACGAGCCTTCCTCTTCAGATGTTTACATTCACCTATTTTGTCACTGCTCATGAGTTCTTTTGCCTGTTTGTGATTTAAGTCCTGGTTTCCCATCTGCAAAACACCTCCCTGCTTCCAGAGCTTTTCATGCCTTGCCCTGTGGGCTGAGCAGCTCCTCGGGGTTTGTGGTTCCTGCACTCCAGGCACTGCCACGGCCAAGGAGTGACTTCCACACCTCCCCTGCACCTGGGATGGCATTTACTGCTGGATCCCTTGAGGTGTCTCCTGATAAAATATTCTAGAGGCAATCAGTGGATTCTGCAGGACATTTCAGCTCCTGCTGAGGGAGCAGAGGGTGACAGTCAATGCCAGCACTTGGAGCTTTCCAAGGTGCTGTTAATACCCAGCACGTTCCTCAATTCTCCAGAGCACCCCTTTGGTGGCATCTCCGAAGCGCCCTTTTATTCCCTCATTCTGGTTCCAACTTTCAGCTGGAGTCTGGGATTTGCAGCAGAACAAACCATCAGACTTTAAATACCAGCTGTGCTTTATTTTAAATGCTTTCCCGTTCCAAAGCCAAGCTTTGGGAGTGTACAAAGTGTGGAGTGTTCTCTCTCAGAGGTGGTCCCTGTAGATTAGGGCTTCAAGTCTGTGATCATGGCAGGATTTGTTTCTCTGGATTATGGAGAATGGCTTGCAAGAGGTGTCAATGATTCTGGTAGCAATAAAAGAGGTTTGTTTATGTTCTAATTAGCAAAACCCTAACTCAAAATGTTTTACTGTCTCAATGAAACACCCAGTTCTTTCCGTGTGCCTCGAGAGGGTTGCCTGGTGGCGGAGTGGAGCGGGACACTGCTCCTCACCGTGCCTCGTGTGTCCCCGCAGGGCAGGAGCGCATCGGGAAGGACTCTCCGTACGAGCAGGAGGGGAAGGTGCAGTTCGTGATCGACGCCGTGTACGCCATGGCCCACGCGCTGCACCACATGAGCCGCGACCTGTGCGCCGACAGCGCCGGGCTCTGCCCCGACATGGAGCACGCGGGGGGCAAGAGGCTGCTCAAGTACATCCGCAGCGTCAACTTCAACGGTGAGCTGGGCCCCAATCCCATGGGGGGCTGCTTCCCCCACCGCACACCGAGCCTGCTTTACTGCCGTGGCACAGCACTGTGCTTGTTTAATCTCTGTTTGAAAACCACATGTCTTAGCCAAGGCAATAAGGCTGCTGATGCCATGCTAATGCCATGGCTGCTGCTGGTGTAGGACACCTTCCAGAAGCCTCATTCTCAAGGGGAGAAATAACTGGGTAAAAGCCTGAGCTTGTCTCTGACTCGGTGTGGCTCCTGAAGCACTTGGAGGTTGTTGCCGTCACACACCAGTTCTTTTCTTTCTGTTGTTTCCTGTCCATGGAGAAAATGACCTGGTTGAAATTCTGGTACCCAAAGGCCATATCAGGTGTGTGCTCAGGGGAAGGCAGAGAACAGCTAAAGAGTCAGGTCTGCTTGGAAAGCCAGAATTGTGTGATTTAGGCAGAGTAGTTACTCCAGCCTATATTGCTCTAGTAAGATTTCAGAGGAAACAAAACATCCAGAGAGCACTTTGTCTCTTTTTCCCTTACCTGTGCTGCCCAGGTGTGGCTGTGCTGGTTGCAGCACCAACCCCTGTTTCAAGCAGCACAACAGGCATTCGTGTGCTTCCCCTGCACTGCTCTATATAAATCAGGCCTAAATATTAACACAATTTCCTTGCCTCTGTATGTTTTCCTGTAATTTTATTAGTTTCATTAACAAACACCCACCTGCCGCCAGCCCAGAGGCCCCGGAGCGGGTCGTTTACAGCAGGGAATGGTATTTCTCCTTCATAAACCTGCTAATGGACTTCCCAGGAGGTCTGGCTGCTCTCACCCTGGCTCTGCATGAGATAGAGAGCTGAGATTTAACCAGGAGCCAGAAGGTAGACCTCCAAATCCATATTTAAAACAGATTTAGCAAAGTATTGAGAAAAATATCCTTTTGAAGTTGGGAGGCAGGGCTGCTGCTGCCTGGGGAGGAGGGTTTGCATAAGCTGCACATCCTCATCAGGCACCACAGCCAGAGCTCCCCTCCTGCAATCTCCTCATAAATACTTCTCTAATAAACTTGAAAAACCCACACAGAGCCAATAGGACTCAATAGATTTTAAGGGAGGAACATGGATGGTATTTTGTGGTCAAGCTCGGTCTGTTGTGCCAAGGATCTTTTTCTGTTCTGTATAAATCATCTTATAAAGAGCAAGGTGAATACGAGGAGATTTTAATGTCTTTCCTTGAAGTGATGTTAACTACAGCCAGGAGCAAGTTTGGAGATGAATGATCTGAGGAGGTCTGGAGAGTTCTTTGGCCTCATTTGAGAAAGTTAATTGTAAAGGACAGAGCTCCTGTGGCAGCACAGCTTTCATGTGCAGGACCACTTTGGGCCATGTTAGTGCTGGAAGGACCTGGCTGTCTCTTGACACTTCTTGCATATAAAGATGCTGAACATTCATTTCATCATTTTGATACAGCTGAGACATAATTTATGAGGAATTGGGTGTCCAGTTAACATTGTCCATTGTCCAGCTCCAAGAACTGGTTATCCCTGTGGATATCATGTGGGTCCTCCTGAGACGTGGGTGGTGGTGCCTCTGTGTTCCCGGCCATGGTCTCACAGCTGGGGGGGCCAGGACAGAGGAGGGGACAGCTGGGCTTGTGTCAGCTCTCTGCGTTTGGTCACCAGTGCACGCCTCGTGAAGGTTGGGACTTGGAAAGCAAATTCAGTCTGTGTAAAATCCTGTTCTCCCAGTTTTCCAGCTGAATTTGTCCTAAGAACAGAAAGTGGAGCAGTGGGAGCTCTTTGTCCAGGCTGTGTGAGGAGAGAAAAAGCGTAGCCTGTTTTGAAGCTTCCTGAGCCTGAGATCCTCTTTGCATGTAATGGATGTCCTTGGCACTGTGCAGTTGAGATCATCCTGCCTGTGCCTGCTTTGGAGTCTTTTCTTCCTTGCCAAGGTAATGCAGGAAGAGCTGTAGTCACACTCTGCTGAAGAGAGGCTGGATTTGTGTGAGGAGCTCAGTGTGCATTTTGCTATTGTCACACTGCCTTGAGAACAAAAGGCCCAAAATATGCAAAACTTCAAACCTCAAGTGTTGAAGCAGTGGGATTCTGAAAGTCTCAAGGTGCAATTGTATTTCTGCCAGTGAAAAGATGAAGATGCTGTTCACAGGAGCCCTTTGGGTCCTCAAATTGCCGTGGATGTGAACGGAGTGATAAACACCTGGGTAGTGACACCTGTCTAGCACCCTGTCCTGCTCTTGTTAATTAATTTCTCATCTTGCAGTGATTAAGAGATTGAAATCCTACAGCTTCAGTCAGATTGTGTCTGGGTTTGAGTGTTTCCTGCAGGTGTACCCTGTGTCTGTGTGGGGACAAGGCAGCTTGTTTGTTGGCAACTGCTGAGCAAGAAGCTGCAGCCCCAAGGCTGACACTGAGGTCCTGAAGTGCTTGCTGGGACTGAGCCAGATTTGGGAATTTTAATAGAAAGAAAATAAGTTCTAGATGATTGAGAAACAGTGAACCAACCACACATTTTAATGATTAGAAGATCAGAAGTCAAAGAACAAACAGAGTCATTTCTGAAAACGCTGGTTCCTCTCTGTGATACATTTTCATACGTCACATTTTATTATTTTCATTGTGTCATCAAAGGAAGCCGGAGTTGTGCATGGAGGGTGAAATGCTGCAGGGATCAAACCAGGGCTGATGGGTCTGCACAGGCAGGAGGCACGAGAGGACAGCAGAGCCTGCAGCTGGCCCACACAGGGGTTAAGAAGGGCTTGCACTTTCTAAGCAGATCCATGGCTGGCAGTCCAATTACTCCAACTTCAAAGTCAGGAGAGGGGACTCTTCTGCCTGACTTCTGACCTGGGGTTACCAGTCCTTCCCATTCCTAGAGATACTCGACTTCCCCACCGATCCCAGGCTTCTCACAGCACTGCTCTGTCTAATTTTAACACTGCAATAGTGCAGTACCTGAAGTAGCAGCAGGTGTTGAGTGCTCTCTGCCCAGTGTCCATGCAGGAGGGTGATGTCCCCAGGGCCAGTGCCCTCGGGGGTTTTGCAGGTGCCCCCCAGGCTGTGCTGGGCTGAGCCTGCAGCCCCATTGCATCCCAGTGCCCCCACTGATCTGGAGGATTACTTTAAATGGCTTAGCCAGGAGGCTCTGGGTGAGGATGACCCTGGGTGTGCTCTTGGCTGCTTCCCCTCAGGGTTTGTCTCGGCACTGTTGACTTTGGGATGGCTTTGCCAGCAGTGTCCATTCTCTGGCTGCCTCCTGACCAGCACACGTGGACCCTTCTTCGTGTCCTGGGATTTGTTAGGATGTGAGAAATCCACCGATGTCTCTGTTGCATTTTGGGAGCCTCACTTGAGCTCCTGCCATTTCAATTGTACCTTTTTTGTCAGCTCTGACAAAACCAAGCTTAACTGATAATATCCAGCCTTAAGAGTCGTGATTAGCTAAATCCCATTTACCACTTGTGCTGAGTTTCCGAGGAGCCAAGGAATTACAGCCATTGCTTCTGATTCACTCTAAGTGTTTTCACTCTAAATGTATTCTGGCTACATGAATCTGTAATGACAATTAAATATCTGCCTGGTGCTCATAAGGAACCAGTGAGCAGAGATTTCACTGCAAGATTTTCTGTACCAGCCTTTGAACTGAATTTGTTCTGATCTCAGAGGATTGTAGGAGAGACAGGAAACAATTTACCAGGGCTAGAATGGAGACTGTGCTAATTCACTCCTCCAAACCTTTTTTTCACTCACTGGAATTCAATGAAGAATGGGAATCATGAAGAAAACGATAATCTTAAAGTTCAGTGCTACAACAGGAGAGATTTTTCATTGCTTTAGGGAAAAAAAGTTACGCAGGAGGAGGAAGCTTTGAATATAGATATGCTGGAGGATTGTCATAATCTTCAATCTTGACACAATATTGCTCTTCCCTACTGAAACCTATTTTAATATGTCTTGAAATAAATGTCACCCTTGAAGGTTGCTCCTGGAGATCTGAGGAAATGCAGCACTGCTTTGAATTCTCGTCTCAAAAAAGGTTCCCATCTAATGCCATGGTAATTAAAATGCAGATGTCGTGGTGAAAGCTCTCCTGAGGCTCAGGGATCGTCTGTCCCAGGGCTCAGATATCTCTGCACCCCCAGGCTTTGCTCAGCACCAGGCACAGAGGAATTCCTTGTCTTGGTCCTTGTTCTGCACCTCCTGACCCATGTTAGTCACCTCAGTCCATGGCAAATAAAGTCAGTTCAGGATCCTGCTCTGTTCCCACTGAGGCACTTCTGTGTCAGTGTCATAGAGCCTAAATAACGGAGTACACAGGGAACAGTCTTCCTAAAGCTTAGTCTGTTCTGTTCCACCCCAAGCACATGGTGATTATGGGAATGAGAACATCTTGTGGAGGAGGAAGCTATTTCTGGATGCCAGTCAAGACTCACCAGACCTGGGCTGACTCCTGACAGCACTATCTTGCAGAAGCAGATGGAACATTTTCTGGGGGGGTGGGAAAGCAGCATTGAGAGGCTCCATTCACAGGAGTGATTTTCACTGAAGAACTCCCTGAGGAAAGAGAGATGGGAGGGAGGCTGGAGGGCAGGAAGAAAAGCCTTCTGATATTTCATGCATTGGGCAAAGCTAGAGTGAGGTAAGGCTCGTCTAGTTTGCTTTGCTTATTTTTAGGCAGCAGGTTTAGGCAGTGAGAACTGATCTCTGGGAGAGCACTGGGGTGATACCAGTGTCCTGAAGTGTCTGGTTTAGATGGCTGAGGTGATACCAGTGTCCTGAAGTGTCCAGTTTAGATGGCTGGGCTGATAAATGACCTTTCCCTGAAATGTGTTCCCAGTCTGAAAACTCTCAACCGAGACTAAATAAAGCAGGTGTTGTAAAGACTTGGTGTTGGTTGGTTGGATTTTGTCTTGTTTCCTTCCCCCAGGCAGTGCTGGCACTCCAGTGATGTTCAACAAGAACGGGGATGCCCCGGGGCGCTACGACATCTTCCAGTACCACTCCACCAACACCAGCAGCCCCGGCTACCGCCTCGTGGGCCAGTGGACAGATGACCTCCAGCTCAACGTGAGTCTGCCTTAGTCCTCCCTTGCTCTTTCCTTGGGCACAGCCACTAAATGCTTTCTGTCATCCTGAGAAACTTAGGAGAGGTCTTTACTATGTCTTCACAGCAACATAATGGGAGTTTTTGCACATTATCCTGTTCTACTCTGTCCTGCAACCTTCTCCCTGTACCCTGAGTTCCAAAGCTCCTCAGACTAATGGAAACATTAGGGGATCATGCAAATTTTATTACTTTTGTGTGTCTGAAGTGCCTAGTTGCCAGTTTGGAAAATGAAGCTGTAATTTATTGCAGTTCAAAACCACTGGGCTTTCAGTTGCAGATGCTTTTCGGTTTTTCCTGTTTTTGGAAAGCTGAAACTAAATGTTGTTGGAGTGACTCACTTTTCCAGTGGTAGTTTAATCCATATGGATGAGATGGCCTTTCTATGATGATGCCTAAAGGAAAACAAGCACGTAGGAGCAGGGGATCAAAGATACTTTGATGTTTCCAAGATGAAAAAACCAGGAGTGGTGGGTGGGAAAGCTGCAGACTGTGTCAGCCTCATCTGTACAGAGCTGGTCTGTGACCTGGCTTGAGATCTGGGTTCAGGATTCCTGATTGACTTTTTGCAAGTTGCTTGAGCCTCAAGTTCATGGAGGAGTGTTGCCATTTTAACCTTAGAGCTGGTTGGCTCCTTGTAGAGTGTTATGAACACCCAAAGACAGTGTTTTCAGTTTGGGTCTTCAGCAGCAGAGCCTGAATAAGATCAAGGTTATTCCTGAAATGAAATGTTTATTTGTTGGAAGAGGTTTTCCTCTCTCAGTCAATGTTCCCATCCAAGGAACATCAGGAATCCTTGGTGTGCAGTGGCTCTTTCTCTGCCTCTGCTGCCAGATTTCCTTGGAAAACAGCGTGCAGGGTGACAGGGCGGGCTGTGTGACCAGTCCAGCCCTGACACACCCTCCAGGGCATACCTGGCACTCAGGGGGTGTCACAGCCCCTGAGGGTGTGTGTGGACCCAGCGTCACCCTCACTGCACTTGGGGGTCACACCCCTGAACTGGGGGGAGATCTGAGCTCTTTGTGCAGCTGGGGCACCACCCCTGGGCTGCCCAGGTAGGTCAAAGCACCTCCATCTGGGGTGTAACCAAATGCAGAACACTTTCTCCTTCTATTTGTAATGTCTTCATGGCTTTTTGTTAAATGAAGTAAATAACGTGGGTCACCAGGAGTCCAGTCTTGGAGACTGGCCACAATATATTGCTCTCTTTGGATTCTGGCTCATTTTGATTTGCTGTATTTGATTTGCTCTTTCAAGTGTTTTTCAATTTTTGATGTTCTATTTAAAGAAACCTATATTCACTTGCAATTTACAGTTCTTTTAGCAAAAAAAATTAATATTTTATTAAGTAAATCCTTCTTCATGTAAACTACACATCCTGATTCATTAAAATTTAAAGCTAAATTTATGGAGCTTGATTTGTATTCCTGTTGTTGTGTTAAATGTTTCCATAAAAAGAGCTCTTTCCTCACCCTCGAATCCTCATGGCCACAGGGTCATATCAGTAGTTGAGAATCCCAGTAACTTCCCTTCTCCTCACTAAAGTGTCCTGGTTTCTCACACAAATATAGATGTAGGTATATAATAGCCCTTGTTTGTGTTTTCTTACAATGATAGAGGAAATTGTGGAGTTTAGAGAAGTCAAGGACTGCTGGAAATAACCAAACTAAATACTATTAAATACATCCTAGGAAAAACTACCAGAGGCTACAATTTATCTTCAGAAATTATTGTGGAGATAACACTTCAGGGGATATTTCCCCAGTTCTTATTCCTTTAATAGTAACAGAGAAAGGGAAAGAAAAGGCTGTTTGGTGCAAGTGCTGATTTTATTTTGGGAACTGCTGCAGCGATGTTTTGTTTTCCAAGAAAGAGACTTGTCATTTTGGGCAGTCTCAGTTCTGTGTGTCTGACTTCCCTCAGTTACAAAAGAGAAAAGTTGTTCACACAGGCCTTAAAGGTAAGGACACTCCAGATCTCAGAGCAGTAGGTAAACAACTGCTGAAGACCATCAGAGGTGAGTAAATATTTTCTTCTTTATCATCATTCTCATTGCTGGAAGGAACCAGAATGTTTTGCCATTTCTCTGGCAGTGGTGCTGCTCTTCAGCCCCTTGTGGGTCTCCTCTACAATGGTCCCTGTCACCTTCCCATTCATGGTACTTTTTTGGAGTATGAGGGGCACAGAGTGGGTTAATCTTGAGAGCTGTACCAGATTTTTTCATGTAAAATTACAGAAAACCTTCTGTTTAAATTTTCTTTCCATTGCTTATGTGAGTAGATGAACTGAAGACATCTTTAACAACTTACTGAAATCTGCTCTATCCATTTGTTTTCTTCTTGTTGTCATGAGTTGATAATCCTGGTTTTATGAATTATCTGAGACTGTCTATTCTTCTCACTCCTGTTGGCTTCTCCCACCTTGTAATCCCCTCTGCTGGTTTATGTCTGGCAGAACTGTCCAGCCAAGGCAGGCACAGATTCCCTGCACCCTCCAGGGCCAGGCTCTGCTTCCCTTAAAGTGTTTGTATGTGAAGTTCCTCTCTGGGTGCTGTTGACTCACCCTGGATTTGCATTTCTGTATCTGAGGTCACAAGTTGGTTGATACCAAATGAAGTATTTTATGACTTTTCACTGCAGCAAACTTGGGACATGACGTAGCTTTTACGTAAGGGCAGCACAATCTCCCCATTTGCCTTTGCCTGATTGGTGTCAAACAACTGAGCACAGCTTTGCCCAGTACCCAGAGCATGATTTAGTATCAGCTTTGGCTGTATTTCAGGTATCCACGCAAGGATAAAATGAGCAGATGTCCAGTTTTGAATGGCTTGGCCAGTATTCCATGAAAAAGCACTGCAGTGCTTTGTTCTCCCTGCAGCAAGGTTGTGATTACAAGATGTTCACCCCTGTCCCACAAAAGGTCAGGGAAGACCACCCTCTGCCTCTGTCTTTGGTGAGGGTGATGCCAAGCTGGGTCAGCCCCTTTTGGCCTCTGGCACGCAGATTTAGGATGCAGTATTTATAGTTCACGTCCTCCTGCAATTTGAAATGCTTTGCCCTGCGTTTTAGGATCAGGAATTGGGCCAGCTGCGTCCCTCCTGAAATCCTGTGCCATGACCCCCAGCGCCTGTTGAAAAGCAGAGATACAGCTAATGCCATTAGCTGGTAAATCCTCTGGCCATGACAGTATTAGAGTTTTAAAGCAGCATTGTGGCTCCCTGATGGTGTTGAGGGTGCACTCGGGTGTTACAAGGCGGTTGTATCATTACAAGCACTACTCTGACTGTTTTAGCTTTAATGTTTGAAAAGCCAAAAGGGCTGGTGGTGAAAAGGAGGCAATCTGCCACGGGGAGAAGGGGTGTGCCACGTACCAGCTGCTTTTTGGTTGGTTTGCTTTTCAAATGGGTACTTTAATTTGTTGTTTGGTTGTTTTCCCTTTGGCAGTGACTGGATCTCTAAGGCTCTGTAGCTCGTGCAGCAGGAAATGGGGAGGGTGGATGGCTGAAGGTGGCATGGCCAGGACACACACAGGTTCTGCTTTCATGCCTGATGTTTCTCTTGGAATTTTAGAGCAGTGATTACCCCTCCATGCTCTGCTATACCCACGTGCCCCACAGATCCAGCTCCAGCTGTCTCTGTGCTGTGTGTGCCCTGTTTGTGAGTCTCTGGGAAGCCTTTGAGGTTGCTGGATGAGAGGCACTGTAGGAATGCAAGGAGCTGGCTGAGCAGCTCCCATATGTGGCTGGCTCCTAAAAATGCAACTCCTCGTGCTTTGAGGAGCCTGACACAAACAGAAACACACCTCTCCTGGAGGAGCTGATGTGCCTGAAGGAGAAAGAAATGGATCACTCCTAGAGGAACTGCAGGTTCTTGTGGGAAATTTGGTGATATTGCTTCTTTCTCTAGACAGAGTTAACTCAGCAGATCTCAGGTTTATTATGTTTTCCCATCCCGTTCCCCCTGCGAGTATCCCAGAACTGTCAAATCAACAAATAATGGAACAATCCCTGTGAAGTTGTTGAACCTTATTTTTCCAAGTGTTTGCCTCGTGCTGATGCTGGAGAGACCCATCCAGGCTCCTGCATGTGGACATGAGCTGCTTCCTGTGGTCAAGTAGCAGTGACCTGGGGGGGTGTTGAGATCTTGCATGATGGACTAGAGGGGCTGAGTGGACATCAGAAGGAAGGTCTGCCTGGGGAAATGCTCCTGCCTCCGTTGTGTGTCCCCAGCTGAGGTGTGGGGTCATCTCAGACCATCCCTTCCCATCCCTCTTGAGCTGCCTGTCCATGGGGGCAGAGGTGGTGCCCTCTTTCGCCTTCACCCTCATCTTGGAGTAGTGAAGTGGTTCCATGAGACCTGTTTAGTTGCCATTACAGAGGGGGATCTTCCCAGAGCAAACCAATACGGGGTTATTTTTCAGTGTGACTGTCTACTGAATGCTGTAATAAGTCCATTAGTGTCTGCTTGGGGTGCATCATGTTGTCTTAATTGCATTGGCATCTCCAACTTGTCAGGTGTGCTCTTCCAGCTCAGTGTTATGGCTCATAACAGTGCCACTGGGCACTGGGGCTCTGCAGCACATTTTCAGGATGGCTGAGGAAGGTGTATCCTTGACTGGGGATGGAAAACATCATGTCCTGCCCATTATTACACTGCAGAGATTTCAAACAGCTCTTACTCGAGATGTGCTTTGCTTCCAAAGCATCAGGCAGGGTCAGCTGTGAGCTCCAGATAAAATTAAACTATTTCTCTCGTTAATTTCTTTGCAAACAGAAACAAATACATACTAAGGGTGCCTAAACATGTTGTGTGCAGACACAAACCAGGAAATGTGTGCTGTTTTCTGGGTGTGCCCTGGGACTGTGAGTGGTTTGGTGGCGTGGAGCAGGGCAGGGTTTGAAACATGACTGCTGGTTGTGGGAGCCCCGCGGGCCACGCTGGGCTGGCTGCCTGCAATCCCTCTCCCCCTTATTGATGGCCTCCAGCAGCACGTGATCTATGGCTGCAATCCTGCCAGACAAGTGCTCGGAAGATGAATAGTATTGATAATTATCAATATGGTTCCATAAACACGTTGGTTACATAGATCCAACTGCCCTTATAAATCCTGGCTCGCTCTGTATGTGCCGAGGAAGTGGCTGGGGCTCATTAATAACTCCCTGCTCCGGCGGGAAGGAGCCGAGGGCTGGTGTGTTCCTGGAGAATCAGGCCAGTATTTTAGAGCAGTGTGAAGAATGGGGGGAAAAATTACTCTTGCTGTAAGAAGTAACATTCCTGCAGCTCCGAGTGCTGGGCTGGGAGCAGGCTGGGGGTCAGCCTTCACCCCTGGGGATGGGGAGCCCCGGCTGGGGTGGGTGACAGACCGAGGCACTGACACAGAGGTGAGGCAGCTCCCACACTGCAATTCTTTTTTCCCCACAAACAGAAATATATTAATTAACTCTGCAATCCTCTGTGCAATTTATGCAGATCCTGCTCACTTCAACACCTACTGAATCTGTTTGGGCTCAGACTAATCAATTTACTGCCATAAACATCTCTGTTAGAGAGTTTGGAAATAAATGTTATGAATAGTGAGCTGGTGACGAGAGTAATTAACTGTCTAACCTGCTGGCAAGAGACCTGGCTGTACCTGCCTTTTTTGGGTAAAATATTCGGACTGGAATTAGATCCAGGCAACTCCTCAGCGCTGTTTGATGCTCAGGAATATTCTGCCAACAGATGGTATTTTTCTAAAATAACATGTTCAAATTGATTTCTGTTCATCGGGTTTTTTGTTTTGTTGTTGGGTTTTGGTTTTCTGTTTTCCTTTGGAGCGGAGCTTGTTCAAAGCAGATGGATTTTTGTTTGTTTGTTTTCTGTCACAGTTAGGGACACTCTGCATCTCTTGCTCCCCTGGCCCTGGCCCTGCACAGTGTCACATCAGTCACTGGGTGACCCCTGTGACAGCCACACTCCTGGGGCTGGGGGTGTCTGCCTTTATGGGAATTATTTCACAGCATTAATGCTGCTGAATGCCAAGTCCTTCGAGAAAGATCTACAGCCTGTTTGCACAGCTCCTGGCCATAGCTGGGCGTTTGAGTTCAGCCTCTGTCACACCATCAGCCAAATTGTCTGTGGTCCAGGTAGGAGTGTAAAGGTGAATAATTGCATCAGTGGATCCTAAAACATGTCCCAGTTACCTGTTTTGGCTGGGAGTCCCCATGCCCACCATGTCAGCAGCTCTGATGTGCTGTAATAATAGATGTTGTTTATTTTGTTCTCTCATTAAATTCTGCAATCTCTCATTGCTCATGTCAGCCATGACCAGCACAAACACCTTTAATTATCTTAACTTGCAGAATTAACTTCCAGCCAACTGGAAGGGAATTTTTCAAACCACTGGCCCGCTGAATGACCATATGCTAATTCCTTAGTCCTCCATCAGGTGTCCAAAATGTATGGAACAGGAGCAGGCTGGAATCGTGTTGGTCCTGCTCACAAGCTGTGATTGCAGCCAGACTCAGGGAGTGCTCTTGGGATGAAATCCGGGGGCTGGGGGATCACAGATGGGTTTGATGGGTTTGGTTTAGAGGCGGCTGCTGGAAGAAGTTTTTGTTCAGATAAGGGCACAACCTCAACATACCTGACAGAAACCACGTGAATCCAGCAGCACTGCTTCTGTACCACAGCAGGGAGCTAAAGCACTTATGGCACTTCATCCCTCCAGTGCCTGAAGGGAGCCTGCAAGAAAGATGGAGAGAGACTATTTATAAGGGCCTGAGGGGACAGAACAGAAGAGACTGGCTTCAAACTGACAGAGAGCAGGGTTAAATTAGAAGGAAAATCTTCCCTGTGAGGGTAATGAGGCCCTGGCACAGGGTGCCCAGAGAAGCTGTGGCTGCCCCAGCCCTGGGAGTGTCCAAGGCCAGGTTGGACCTGGCTTGGAGCAACCTGGGCTCGTGGAAGGTGTCCCTGCCCAAGGAAGGGTGTGTAGTGAGGTGATCTTTGAGGTCCCTTCCAACCTAAACCGGTCTGTGATTCTCTAATCACTAAATGCAGGTAATCCTGTTTGCACCTTTCTTTGGAAAAGGTCTTAGGAAGTGTGTGTAGTAATGCACACAGAGAGTGTGTCTCCAAGTGTCCTTCAGTCACACATGCCAAACATCTGACACATAATGCCCAGTGAAGAGGAGTTTTGGGGATCAGCACAGTGCTGACTGCAGCAACACCCACAGAGACACAGCCCGAAGCTGAGGGGATGTGACAGTGGCCAGGAGCTGGAGCAGGCAGTGGTGCCCAGGTGGGAGTGCTGGGCAACCCTCCTGCAGCAAGGCTGGTCTGGAGGGAGTCACAAACCTGCCAAAACCTGCCAGGGTGGTGCTTTTGGTAGGGGGAAAGTAACTGAGAACTGAAGCGTTGGGAGGCTTTGATAAAGTGGGGTGTGCATGGGGGAACAGAACCATCCAGGAGAACAAGGACCCTCAGTCACCTCTGGGTGCAGAATAAGAAAATAAATCAAGAAGAGAAGAGCCAGAGCCGTGGGCATCACCTTCCACTCTTTTGAAACTCATGAAAACTGTGGGGGTTTTTTAAAAAGAGAAAGATTATTCTGCAAGTTCAAGCCTTCTATGTGGATTTTCACTCTATAGAAACAGGAGGGCAACAGTTAAATCTTACACATCGCTCTGAAAACTGGCTCAGACTTGGAATTGAAGACGTGAAATGTCATTTCCTCTTTGCTATTGACCCGCCTCGCCCAGGCAGTAATGTGTACCCTGAGCTGCACCGCCCGAGGCAGGGCAGGGGAATTAAACTACAGCAGCTTTGGACCACGCAGAACATCGCTGTAATTCTCCTCCAGGTCTGAGAATGTCACAAGGTAAAGTGTTTGTGGGGAGATAAACGCTAAGAGAAACCAGGCTGGGAGAGTAGCTGAGATGTATTGCAGGTGTGTGCAACGATGGGAAAAAACAGGAGCGTAAGGAGCCCATAAAAGCCAAAAAAGTGACGTAGTAGAAGACGTGGTGACTTGAGAATCTGCTTCATCTTGTGCTGTTTTCTTCGTGCCCATGGGCCTCCAGGCAGACTCGCTCTGAGAATGAGTAACACAAGGCATAGAAGATAAAAAATAAATCATCCAGTCTTCAAAATAGGTGCTGGTTTTGCTCCTGCACATCCCTTTGTAAATCCTTTTTGTGTGGCTAATGTAGTTTTGTCAGCAAATATATCCAAGAGCAAGTGCTTTGCTCGGATATTTTATGGCTAATGAGCAGGTTTGGTTGCTTTTGGCAGGAGTAACAATGTCAGTTTGTCTGTTACTGAGGGTGCAATATTCTTTATTTAATACCCAAAACCGGACGAGGCTCTTCAATGACAGATGTGCTTTGTGTATTTGGAGAAGTTCACCCAGCTGTGGAGAGAAAAACACTTCATCTGTGCACCAAAGCTGTTCTGCTCCCAGCAGCTCCTCCTCCTCCATTCTGAGAGGAAAGCAGGGCACAGCAGCTTCACCTCGGTGTGTGGGAAATACCTGCCAGGTAATCCAGGGTCAAACTCGGGTTAGTCGGAGCCACTGTGCTCTTTAGCTGGGGTTTTGCTAAATGTTTGCATCCTTCTCTCCCCTTGTTTCAGCCCAGCAGGGCCCCCCATAACTCCTGTGGTGAGCCCTGGCACCTCCATCACTGGTGGGGCTCCTTCCAGCTGGGGATCATCTCCAGGGCATGGAGATGGCATAACAAACAGCTTTAATGTTTGTGTCTCATTCTTGCCCTGGCAGAGGAAGTTTGATGGAAAATGTTCTCTCTGTTTGTCCATGAATTTCAGGCTGAAGGTCCAGGGGTATATGTGATTATCAGGGTGGGAAAGGGCAAGCCAAGGCTGTGTGTGGAAGAGGGAGAATCCAAGAAGTATCAGCAAAGCAATGATGGGATTTATGCCTCTAGTTCAGACACATTTCTGTCTTTTCCTTTGCAAGACAAGTGTAATCCTTTGTCCTGGGAGTAGAGGTTGGCAACCTGGAGGTTTGTGTCTAGTGAGGCCATGAGGACAGCCCTGAGGTGCCTGTGCTGTTCTTTTCTTTGGTGTCTCCTTTCTCATCCTCTTTGTATCTCCTCCTGCAGTTTGTCTGGTGTGGGAGAGGGTGTTCATTGATTCTCTGCAAATCAACGTTGCATCCTGGCACAAAGAGCAAAATAAGTCTTATTATTACGTTGTGCGCAGAGGACAAATGAAATACACAGTGACTTCCCTTCAGAGCACTGAGCAATGATTTCCCTGTGCTGAACCTGGCCATGGGAGCAGTGAGCAGGACTGCAGGCTCTGGCACTTGATGTGCCTCAGATTTAGTGGCAGCTCCTCAGCAGGTGTGGGCTGGCACCTTCTAGCCATGCCAAGAGTCCTGTGTCTGTGAACAGCAGCCAAAGCTTTGACTTGTCTCCATTTTTCTTTATCAAACCTGCGTGTAAACTCCTTTGTTATATTGTATTACCAGCTCTGGGAACTCTTGGCTGTAAGCTGTGTCTGTAGGTCCTAAACATAATCCAGCTGTGTTTTGCAAAAGGAAATTTTGGTCCCCTCCAGATGCCAGTGCCAAGGGTAGCAGGGTAGAAATGATGATAATTTTATCAGATTGTTCCTGTTTGCTTTAGAGAGAAGAAAGAAATCCCACAAAGGGTGATTGAAAGCTGTGCACACGTGAGGCCCACGTGAACAGCCCTTGGAGTTTCCAGCATTTAAGCAAAGCACAAAGGTTCTGACAGACAACCTGTATTGAGTGGGTCAAAAATAATCACTATTTAAATGTCCCTGAATACTGATTTCTGAAGAAAATCAACATGGTTTGTGGCAGGACTATAATATCAGAGTGTAACATGGAATTTAATGTGTCTCCATCTAATCATTCACATGATGGGCAATAAAGGCCTCCAATAAACAGCTGCAAAGTGGTTTAGTCTGCTCTGAAAACTTGAGGGAAAGGCTTTATTTGCTTTGTTTTCCTGTTCTATTTGTTTCTTCTCCACTAAACTCAAAATGTACCTTTCATGAAAATGCTGTGTAAATTACTCCCATGAAACAACCTTGTTTACTTGTTAATTGCACTGTTTAATGCGGGGGAATCTGGGTTTGACCATTAACAAGAGCAGCTGAGCAGCTGCTTCCTGGTGGGAACTGGAATTAGGTATTTTATCCCATTTTAGCAGTGCCTGTCCTTTAACTGGCTGGTGAAGAGTTGTGCAGGCTTAAACCTCCCTTTGCAAGACCAGATCTTACCCTTTTCCTCCCAAAAATACAACTGCAGGAGGCGATTCAGGCTTTTCTCCTTGACCTCTGGTACGTAAGGCTGAGCTCCTCAGGGCACGGGAGCTCTACTGATGGTCCTCACTCACCGGGGATGAATCCCATCTCCCCAGAGCTGGCTGTTCCCTGGGAGGGGAGCATGCTGGGCTGCTCTCCATGGTTCCTCTGAAGGTCTTGCACTGTTCATGGGGAGCAAATTCCCTGCACTGGAAGGCAGCTGCTCACCTCAGAATGTGTCTTGCAGTGAAACATTTCGGGTGCTCACCTGGAGGGAATAAGATACCAACTCAGTCCTTTGACTCGATGGGAGGGGAAGGCAAAATGTTCTGTTATTATTGCTCTGGTGTGAAAAAATGGGACAAGGCACAGAGTTCCTTAGTTTGGCAAGGGTAATTTAAACAAACAAACAAAAAAAAAAAGTCTGATTTTTATTTTTGTTTGAAAGAAATAAGTGAAATTTCAACCAGCCCAATAGCACTACTGTTTTAGGCAGGGTGTAATTGGAGGGCTGGTATCCATTTAAATACTAAATCCATGGAAGGATCCTCAGTTTCAGCCTTCATGTCTCCCTACTCTTTCCCTTTCCTCTTCCTCTCCCCACTCCAGCCCAGCAGGACGTGGCCATGGCATTGATGGACTCCTGGCCCTGGGTGAGGTGCAATTAAAGTCCCATCAGTCACCCCAAATTTTCTGTGTACATCTACAGTTCTTTTAGGGCCCAATTGGCTGAGTCTAACCTGGGCAGGATAATTTAATATTAGTAATATTATTAATATCACTGCAGCAACCTAATTAGGGCCTGAACGAGCTGGGTACTGAGTTCCCCTCAGAATTCTGTGTTTCTTTCATCTCCCTTCCCAGCCTGTGTGTCGCTCTGCGTGTGAGACGTGAGGAGAAAATGACTGAACCACTGATGCTGTAAAAAGGGGAAATGGGGACCAAATAATTGGACTAGAAAATACTGGTCTTTGAATGAGCCTGGGAATTAGCAGGGTAAATAAATGAAAGCATTTTGAGTTGGCAGGCACTCAGAGATAAATGCTGTCCAAATTCCACACGCGCCGGTTGGTTCATCTCTCCTCAGTGCCCTCTCCACTTTGGAAGTTGTGTATCGGATTTGGCAGAAGCAGAACTTTTTCACAATCATAAATAACAGGAAAAAAAATAGAAGCTATTGGATTGTGAGAGAGATAAAGATAAAGGACCAATCCTTTCCTCAAACATAGGTAAGGCCAGATCATGGCTGTGCCATGAAAAATAACGTTGGAAAGGAGTTTTCAGGAAAAAAACTGGAATTCCCAGATTTGCTTTTAGGTGGGCTATAGTCATCCAGGCTTGTGATTTAGGACTTAAACTTGCCAGCTGTGGAGCACTGTGAGTGTGTTAGAAACAAGCATTTGAACGGCTGATTTCAGCTGCTGAAGGGCTGAGCCCCTGCTTTGCCCTTGTGTTGAGCTGTGGTTTACGGGCTTTGGGCATTGGGGGTGTCCCATCCTCCTGCTCCACAGAACCCTCTGTTTCCCAGGGAAGCTGAGGCTGCTCCATCCCTGCAAGTGTTCAAGGGCAGGTTGGATGGGGCTTGGAGTAACCTGGGCTGGTGGGAGTGGAATGAGATGAGCTTTAAGGTCCCTTCCAACCAAACCAGCCTGGGATTCTGGGATGATTCAAGTTTTCTCTCATTCTTAGCCACCATGGGATAAAAAATCACCTTGGATTAGCTCTGCTTTCGGAAGACAGTTTTGCTCTAACCTATCAATTTAAAGAGACAAGAATTGTGTGTTATAAATGCATATTTGGAAGCACATGCTCTTTTTTAATTAAAAAATATTAGGCAGAGGTTGCAGGATGAATACTGAAGATTCATGGGCCATCCCCTTCCATTAGTGAGAAGACAACACAAAGCTGTAGGCAGATACAGAAGCATTAAAATAATTAATATTCGGTTTTATTGTGTGTCAACAGAAATGTACGATAATAAGCATTTTTGCAAAAATTGTGGATTAAGCATCTTTCTCTACATCAGTGTTGTGCTAGAAATGTCCTTGCTTTATTGTAGAACAAATAGCCCTTGAATCTCATTAAAGATGGTATTGTAAGTGCTCAGTGGAACCTGCTGCTGGTGTAAAGCAGGCGAGGTTGGGAAAAAATGATGACAAATATTAAATGTAAGGCAAAGTAAGAGTAGGAAGGAAAGACAAAAATAACTGAGGGTTAAGAACTGTTTATTGTGAGATCACCAAAGAGGAGTTGGAGGGTGGGAACAAAAGTGATGGGATTAGTTGAAGTTTGCAACCTTGATTAATTGAAGGTGTTAAGTGGGATGTGACATGGAGTGGTGGGCACTGGTGGGGGCACCTCGAGTGCTGTGTCCAGTTTGGGCTCCTCACTTCAAGAAGGACATTGAGGGGCTGGAGTGTGACCAGGGAAGGGAACAGAGCTGGGAAGGGGCTGAGGGAGCTGGGGGGGCTCAGCCTGGAGAAAAGGAGGCTCAGGGGGCACCTTCTGGCTCTGCAAGTCCCTGCCAGGAGGGGGGAGCTGAGTGGGGTCGGGCTCTGCTCCCAGGGAACAGGGACAGGAGCAGAGGGAACGGCCTCAGGCTGGGACAGGGCAGGGGGGACATGGGGAGGAATTTGTGCCTGGAAAGGGTGGTCAGGCCTTGGCAGGGGCTGCCCAGGGAGGGGTTGAACAGCCCTGTGGATGTGGCACCTGGGGACATGGTTGGGGTGGCCTGGGGGGTGGTTGGACTCGATGATTTCCAAGGGCTTTTCCAGCCCGAACCATTACATTCTGGACTCATCCTGCAGAGTGACCCCAAGGTTCTCCCCAAGGTTCTCCCTCTTTGTGTCCATGTTTCCAGTGTGGGTCACTGTGCCTTGGGGTCAGTCCTTCAGGAGCTGCTCCAGTGTGGGTCACTGTGCCTTGGGGTCAGTCCTTCAGGAGCTGCTCCAGAGTGGGTCACTCTTCCACAGGGTCACTCTAACGATGCTGAGGTTAATTAGTGGTCTCACAGAGGTTGGAGCAGCTGCTGTGGGGGTGATGTGGGGTTGGTGGGAGCAGAACTGCAGTCCAGGGCTTTGGGGGTGCTGAGCAGAGGGAAGAAGCAGAGGAGTCAGTAATTGTTTAAAGCTGGAGGAGTTTCTGGGAGCGCAGCCCCGTCACTCGTTATCAGAGCTGGGAGCACGTTCTGCTGCTGCCTGAGCTCAGGGCAGGCTTTTCACCTCATCCATCACCATGGGGCTCTCTTTGCCACTGGCAAACCCAAATAAATAAATAAGTGTCGGAGCCCTGACCTTCCACTTTGGCTCTGGGTGGGTTTTTGCATCCTCCTCTGTTTCTCCAGCCCTGGAATCATTCAAATAGCGGCCCTTGGAAGTCTTTCCCCTCCTCTGGCTGATAAGAAAAACAACCCACCTCTTTTCTCCAGCACTTAACAAATTCTGCCACTTTGATCTGATTCTTTTGTTTTTTCTTTTTAAACAAAAAGCCTCACTGAGGTAATTTATGACTTCATGTGAGAGGATGGAGCTGCTTTTGTGGATGTGAGGGATGGAATTTCTGCTCCCCATTGTAATCGCTTTCAGATGATTGGAAGTCGTGCAGGGGGGTTGATCCCGTGGAGAAAAAGGGATTGGAATTAGATCATGGCCCTCCCCACCTCTCCATCCTTGCATCCATAGGAAGGGCTGGGATCCTTCTGCTGGAGAAACAACTCTGGAGGTGTTAATTAGGATGAAGGAGGAATTAATTGTGCAAGTGGAGATTTGGGCACCTGGAGCAATTCCTGGAGACTCCCTGTGGTGGGATGGCCCTGGCTGGTTCCAGGAGCCCCCAAAGCTGCTCCATCACTGCCCTTCCCACCTGGACAAGGGAAAGGATGACAAAGGTCCATGGGATAAGGGCAGGGAGAGATCCCTCAGCAATCACCCTCACAGCAAAGCAGACCCAGGTGGGGACAGGAGCTGAGTTTGTCACCACCCACGGCACGGCAGGAGAAGGGGAATACAAAGAGTCTTAATGAGAAGGAAAAGAAATCTCACAAACACCTTCCCCACTCTCCCTCCTTCCATGGGCTCAGTCCTTCAGGAGCTGCTCCAACAAGGGTCTTCCATGGGGTCCCAAGTCCGCCCACTCCCAAAACCTGGCCCCCCAAACCCACTACACCCCCCTGGATGCCAAGGAGCAGAAATCAATCCTTTTTGACCCCAGACTCCCCCGTGTTTCCCTGAAGGTCCAAGTGGCTTCACGTTCATTCCAGTGGTGTCACATAAAACCAGCATGGAGAGCAGGAAAAAAATCCCTGAACTATAAATATGGATTTACACTCATCACTGCTTGGGCTTTTTCCCTGTTTTCTAGTTAAATGTTGGGTTGAGTTTCATTCGGGTCACTTTTTAGTGCTATTTTGGAAAAGCAAGGCTGAGTTTCATGGAATTTCTCCTGGTTTGTGTCTTTGGCCGCATTCCCTGAAATTTTTGAGGTCGCTGGTTCTGCATCTCCTCGGAGATTGAGTTCCTTTCCCGTTCCATCAGGGCCTAAATTTGGGGGTGGTTTGCTCTGAAGGATCCCCTCGGCATTCTGACCTTTGGGAGGGTTCACTGTTACATCCCTGATTGAATCCATGGAAAAACAATCCCTCCTCACTTCTGGCCTGGGTTGTGTCCCTGCAGCACCACCAGGTCCTGTTGGACATAAGGGTTTGGTGCATTTATCCCTGGATACCTCATTTTCCCACTCCATGTGGAATTCTGGGGTCCCACGCTGCAGGTGGAGGGGTTTGTGGGTGTCCTGCCCCTCTCATCCCAGGAAAAGTGATGGTTGGTGGGAAGGAAACCTCAAGGGAGCCTCTGGAGCTGCTTTATGGACTCAGGAACCTCAGAAGATGTGCTGTCTTCGTGGTTCCTTTGGCCTCAGGACACAGTGGTGGAACATGGGCTGGAGGAAAGACCTGCCCATTCTTCCTCTTGGTTCCTCTTCCAACCCTCTTTCCCAGGGGAACTTTGTGCAACCAGCACTTTCCCAGCCAGGGAATGTGCCGTGGCTGCCCTGGAGGGGTCTGGGGTTGCTTAAGGAGCAGGGAGAGATGGCCAGGTTGGATGGGGCTTGGAGCAACCTGGGTTAGTGGAAGGGGTCCCTGTGTGGGATTTGGGGTCCCTCCCAGCCCAAACCATTCCATGATTCCATGATACTTTTTGTTCTGACTTCACATCCAGCCCAAGATGTTCACTCCACCATTCCCGTGGCAGAAGGGAGAGCTCCACTCAGCCATGGAAACGTTGGATGACAATTCCATCAAACTCCCTGGGCCTTTCCAAAGAACCCCACAGTGACCCACAAATGGTCCTTGCTGGACAGGAGCAGAGGGGGGAACTAGAGCAGACAAAATCCCAGAATCCCAGACTGGTTTGGGTTGGGAGGGACTTCAAATCCCATCCAGTTCCAACATTTCCACGGCTGAGTGGAGCTCTCCCTTCTGCCATGGGAATAGTTGAGTGGACATCTTGGGCTGGATGTGAAGCCAGAAGACAAAGTGTTATGGAATCATGGAATGGTTTGGGCTGGGAGGGACCCCAAATCCCACCCAGTCCCACCCAGTCCCACCAGCCCAGCTTGGAGCAAGCCCCATCCAACCTGGCTGTGACAACATCCATAACGTGTAGGGAATGTGCTGAAGTGTCTCCCCAGATCAATGGGGTTTGGGAAGGTTGGAGTGGCTCCCACCAGAACAAGATCCAAGCCTGCTTCCAGCTGGATCTGACTCTGCTCTGGAGGGTTGGGAATATGTTTAGTACCTCTGGAGCTGGTTGTGTTCTGTGATCCCAGAGCTGCTTCCATGGCCACCAATCCCAATTCCCGCTCCCTGACTGATGATCCTGCTTGGCTTTCAACACGTGATGCACCCCAAGTGATCCCTGGGCACAACCCTTCTCCCTTCCGGAGCACAACCGGTCAAACCCTCAAAACTGGGAGCGTTTGAGGGGACAGAGTGTGAGTGGCACGTGATGGATAATGAATTCTGAGGTGATGTGTCACCAGGGGCTTTTCAAGGACTTCTGGGAAACTGCCCTGCCCTGGTTTATGGCATTTATGGCATTATTAGAAATCCTTGCTGGCAAAGCACCGCACAAGTTGCTCCATGTTTTAATTTATCAGGATGGTTTTGGTCAGACCTTGCTTTGGTTGGTTTTCAGGACTTTTTTGGGTCTTTTCCCCCCCATTCCTTCCCCAAACCTTGCCCTAGGATTTGTTTCCAGTTTGGGATTTTTTGTTTGAATGGACAGAGTGGTGGAACATCCTGTCCCAGTTACGGAATGGGAGGAGGCACTTCCAAACTGGCCAGTTTGTGCTGGGATTGAACTGGAGCTGCTTCAATTTTGGCTCCTCCCAACACCTGAGTGGGCATTTCCCGTGTGTTCCCACTGTGGGTTCACCAGGGGGTTATCCCACATTTCCCCTTGTCACAGAGCTGCCATGGCTTCTCCCAAGGAAGGAATTCCATGGAAAACAGGATAAAATCCACCTGTGACACCTCCCTTTCCATGTCAGTCCTAAACTTCTCCCTGTGCTGGGCACTCCTGGGGCACCTGGAATTCTGGGGCTGGTTTTGGGCCCCTCACAAGAGAGACCCTGAGGGGCTGGAGTGAGTGCAGGGAAGGGAAGGGAGCTGGGAAGGGGCTGGAGCAGCAGGAGGGGCTGAGGGAGCTGGGGGGGCTCAGCCTGGAGAAAAGGTGGCTCAGGGGGGACCTTCTGAATCCCTGAAATTCCCTGGAAGGAGGTTGGAGCCAGGGGTGGGTCGGGCTCTGCTCCCAGGGAACAGGGACAGGAGGAGAGGGAATGGTCAGTGGTGAACATGGTGGTGGTGCTGAGTTGGAGGTGGGACTCAATCCTAAAGGTCTTCTCCAACCTTCCCAGGGATGGTGGAGATCCCAGAAAATGTGTGTGGGAAAAAGAGTGGGGATTGCCCTGTGAGCTGCTGGAAGAGCCCTGGGGTGGGGCTTTTGGGGAGGTGCCACGGTCCTTCCCGGGCTTTGAGGAGCTGGGAATTCATCTTAAGGACTGGGAGAAGGAACCAAAATCCAGGAGTGACCCCCGGTGTTGGTGCTTGTTGGATCATGGGATGGTTTGGGCTGGAAGGGACCTCAAAGACCATTTTCTGCCCGGGAGCTTCTGGAAGAAGGAAAACCCATTTTCTGGGGAGTCTTGGGCTTGTTACCCTCCTTTTCCTGGGAATGGGATTTTTCCCTGCTTGTCCCTGCAGGTTGGGATTGGGAGCTTGGCTATCCCTCCTGCCCTGGATGAAAGCACATCCCATGTCCCCAGAGATACATCACCCTGCTTCCTATTCCCATTCCCCTACCAATTCCCATTCTCAATCCCATTCCCATTCCCGTTCCCATTCCTATCACTGTTCTCCTTCCCCTTCCCATTCCCGTTCCCATTCCCATCCCCGTTCCCATCCACATTCCTCTTCCCCTTCTCCTTCCCATCCCCATCCCCATTCCCATTCCCATCACTGTTCCCCTTCCCATCC
>JAWWEW010000023.1:884520-922177 GCA_035583185.1 Anabacerthia variegaticeps | reverse complement strand
CGTGGAGGTGCCCAAGGCAGGACTGGCCGTGGCACTCAGAGCTGTGGGCTGGGGGACAAGGTGGGCATGGGGCACAGGGTGGGCTCTGTGGGCTGGGAGGGTTTTCCAGCCCCAGGATGCCAGGATTCTGACCAGCTGGATGTTCAGTGGGAGAAGAGCAGGGTGGGAGGGAGCCTCTCCCTGATGCCCCTGAAGGTCTTACAGGTGTTACAGTGAAATGAGAGCTTTGTTGCTGGAGGTCTGACCCCTGGCACTGCAGTTTAAGCCTTCAGGGGGCACCCAGGGGGTCCTTGGTGGTCCAGCCCTGAAGGCACTGGGATGCAGCCTGGGGCAGCTGTGACGGCATTCGCGGGATCCCCAGGCTCTCCCCATCCTCCTCGCATGGGAGTGAATGTGGGAACTGGTCCCACGTCTTCCAAAAGCCTTCAGGAGGGTTATTTTCTGCCCAGGTTCCTACAGCACTCGGCACTGTGGGGTCCCTGCCCACGCTGGGGCTCCCCGGGAGCCGTCCCAGCACTAATGAGAGTCAGCAAGTGGAGCTGTGCAGTGCCTGGGGGAGACTGATCCGGGGGCATCTTCCTCATTAACCAGGGGCTCAATCAGCAGGTGGGAAGATGAGGGTCTGGCATTAGGGGAATGTCCTCACCGTTTTCTGACAACATTTCTGATTTGTCTGACAATGAAAAATTGCAGGGATTTGTGCTGGAAGCCTTTGAGAAGTGATGAGTTTCCATTACTTTCAGCTAGAAAGTTGCAGTTTGCTTGTATGGTGTGTGTTTAGGGACAAAACTCGGTGGCTGCTGTGCCATGAGGGCAGAAACTGGACAGGCAGCAGCAGGAGAAACCAGGACAAAATATATGTAAGGATGTTTAAGTTCTGTTTATAAGGGAGGTACCTTGGAGGGGCCTCGTCTCTGGTGTCGAGAGGCAGCACTGGGCTGGTGCTCCCTCTCACCAGAGAAGATTTCCCATGGAACAGGATGGGCAGGAGAGAGGGAAAACAGCTGCTGTGAGGCAGGGTGAGCTGCACAGCCCAGGGATGGATTGGGATGCTCTGGGGTGGGGGGGTGCCCAGGGTCTGCCACAGCATCCCTGGCCCAGCAGAGGGGCTCTGGCAGCAGCTGGGGGGGCAGTTTTTGCCTCCATCCCCTTGCAGGCTCTGTGCTGTTCTGCAGACAGGGAAATCAAATGAGTTGCAGTGTAAGGGGAAATGCCTCATTCCCCGTGTCTGGGCCAGCAGCTTTGCATCCTCTCTGGCTTATCATCACTGTTATCTCTTGCAGGGATTTCAGTTGATATTTTGCAGAAGAGACTGTTGATGGTGTGTTATTGACATATTCTTAGCTTAAAACCATTATCGTGGTAAACCCCTGGATTTAAAAACTAATTACAAGACATTAATAGCTGAGCCCTAAGAAGTAAGTCATGCAAATATTGCTGCCTGCAAAGTGGAATGTACACAAAGGTTTGAAGTGCTGAGTTAGGAGCTGGAGTCTGGAGAGCGGCAATAAATCTGAGCCCAATCCTCCGCCTTGTGCCCTGATGTGTCTGTGAAATTAATGGCACTGTTGTTATGAAAGTCATATCAGGGAACGTGGCTATTTTCTTCCCCAAGTAGGTTAATTACCACTAATGTAATTATTTTTGTACTGATTTTTATTTTAATCAAACATTGCATGAAACAATTAAGTTCAGAACAAATGGCTTATTACGGGAATGTTTGTGGCGGTGGGAAGAAAAGCAGCAATGTTTGAATTATACACTTCTATTGAGTTACTTTATTCATTAAAATGAACAATTACATTAGGCCTTATGAGACAGACTAAGCATTTCTGGTTAATGTTTGTTCTGTAGTGAACATAATGAGAATTTATATTGGAAATGGATCCCATCCTTCTGGCTCCAGGCATTTAGGAACTGGGCCAGACGTAGGAGTTGGGAGAGCTTGGGGAAAAGAGAGTCAGAGTTAACCCCTGACCCCCGTGCTGCTGCATTGCCCCATGGTGGGGGAGGGATCTTTTGCTTTTCTTTTTGCCTTCGTTTGTTTGTTTCTTTCTTTCTTTCTTTATTGGTTGAGGTTTGGGATTTTCTCTTCCATCCTGTGCTGGCAGGGCCAACCATGGTGCACTGCTGCAACACAGTGGCTCTGCTGGATCCTGGATCCCTGCAGCAGGGCAGCTTTGAGGTTCTGGTTTCATCAGTTGTTTTGAATGTCCTGCAATGAACCAGTTGTGGTTTACAGGTTTTTCCCATTTATCAGATCAATTCAGCAGTGCATGAACTGTCATAGCCTGCTTATGATGCTGTTGAAGATGTACCACTTGACAAGTCAATAAGCAGGTGATGGGTAAATGTGTAATTTTCCAAGACATTAGACAAGTGCCTACAGCATGTGGTGCAGTTTAGGTTTTGCATCCTTCCCAAATCCAGCAGAATTGCCATGGAGAGGAGCTCCTTGTGTCCCTCAGCACTGACCTGGTCAAGTGCTGAACTCGGGATGTGGAACTGTTGGCTCACTGTGATTACTCTCTGTCCGGCTCCCTCTGGAAGTGGTGTTGGCTTGGGAAAAGTAAATTCCCTTATCCTCTGTGTGCCAGTTTGATACAGGACTGAAATCAAAGTTTCTACAGTAAAAAAGGCATTTTTTGTAATAATTGCAAGAGTATGTTCACGTGGTTTATGACATTGTTTGCTTCCTGCTCTGTACACTGTGAGTAGCACTTTCACATCATCCTTAGAGGTGCAGATGTGGCACTTAGGGACAAATTTTGTTTCAAAATTACTCTTTTCTGGGAGGGAAAGTGTCTCTAGTTTGACTGATGTTCTCACTCTCCAGTGCAGTGCTGGTGCCCAGCACATTCCCTCACAGGCACTTGCATCATTACTTTTCTCACCAGAAACAGCAGAACTCTGCAAATCCTTCCAAGGCCAGTGGTGAGTTCTTGTGGTGTCTCTCCAGGAGGCCAGAAAAAGGACTTTCCACAATTTTACCTGGTCTTCTATTTATCTCTGTACACACTCTGTCTGTGCAGGATGAAGTACCTTTAGGCTGTCCAAGTTCCAGCAATGCCATGGAATATGTTTGAGAATGAAAATTCATCCTTTTGTAGCCATAAGGGGAAGCAGCAATGTGATAACACATTAATCAGTCTGTGGTGCTGAAGATATTAGCATGTGGAAAATTAGGGAAAATCATTTCACTGCTGCAGACTGGGTCAAAATCTGAGCAGTTGAGATGATGGTCTCATTTTGTATCGATGTCTGCAGGGAAAAGGGCATCAAATAATGTCTGTGTTTAATAGTTATGATAGAAAATGGAGGCTCTGGACTGAATCAATGTCTCATTCTCTAAGTATAGAAACCCAGGTAAGTTGTCATTACCCTGACTCAGTCCATCTTTGAAAAGGGCAGAATACAAATCAGGGATTAAGGAGAGTAACTGAAGCAGCAGAGGGTCAGTCAGCTGGTTTCTTCAGGAACTGCCATGAACTTTTCATGCCTGCTTTAAGAGTCAGAAATCTCAGCCCTGGTTCTCTTTCCTCACCATCTCTTTGCACTGGCACTGTCTGTGCCTCTGCAGGGAGGAAGTCACAGCTTCTTCCAGCTCTCCTACCCAGCACCCAGCCCAGGAACTCAGCCCCAGGTCTGTGAGGGCTTGTTGCCCTGGTCTTGGGGCAGTGATGGAGTAGGGCATGGAAATGGATTTCCTGGCTCCTTCTGCTTCCAGTAAGACCAATCTACAATTTACCCATGAAATGAGTCCTTGTATTTCCCTTTATCATCAGCATTCCTTTGCCTTCTGCAAGCTGCAAACCTTCAGCTCAGCGTGAAGGAAGGGTTCATGGATCTTTCTCTTTTCCAGACTAGTGAAGGTTAATGAAGTTTCCCAGGCAGCAGCAGAGCTCTGGACTATCTGTTATGGAGGGATTATTTTACAGCATTCACAGAGAGACTCTTGGTATTACAATGCTTGAGCAGTGTGTGACTTCGGGGTTTGTTTTTTTCACATGTATGAAATGAAGATGTTACAGGATCTATTTTGAATTAAATTAGGAAAGTGCAACTTAATCCTTCGACTTAAGCCTTGCAAACCACAGTCTTCCTGTCCACATGGATAATCAAGGCAGCTGATTCGAGAAGCTCAGCTTAGAATTTTTTACTTGTAGGGAAAATAGTGGAGCTTGTCAGCCTTTAAGTGACCTAAAGAAAAATAGCTGAAATTTTGTTTTTAATAACACTTACTCACATCTGTCCCAGGGGATCAGGTTTTATGTTTGGAAAAGCCACACAGGCACAGAGCAGCTGTTGGAGCCACTGAAATGCTGCTGGGCAGCTGGTGCTGGGAATGCCAGGACGTTCCCAGTGGTTCCAGTCTGGACTGTTTCAGGAGGGCTCCAATGCTAAACCCTCCTTGTCGCTGGAAACTGGTGAGTGGCTTTAGTCTGGCATAATTTGAAATGATTTGTGAGTCTAATTTTCTGCAGTACTTGGGAACCTTTGTCACATACTTTGGAGTTCAGGATTCTCCAGCCTGCAGAACAAGTGAGACTTTCCCTATATTTAATATAATCATTTATCATTTGCATTCCCAGAAGCATGTGTGGTATTTCAAAAGCTGAATGTGACTTTGAAATGAAATATTATCTAATTATTGCGGTTTTCATTGGTGACCATTTTCTCTGTCCTTCATATTTCTTACCTGGCTCATACTGCAGACCTTGCCATGTTCTCACTGATCCCACACCCTGTATAAGACACATTCCCACCTCATTTAAAATATTCACCTGGTCAGTAGCAGTTCCAGGAAGAGAGATCTCTGTTCTGGTCTGGGTAAGAAGCCCCAAGTTTCGTGGAAAACAGCCTTGAATGTAAGTCCTGCCTTCCCTCAAACATTGCAGTGTTCTTATTAATTCTCCTGAACAAGAGGTTTTCACTCTACAGTTTTACCTGATGTTGTGTGTCATTCCACTGGAATTAACCACTCATAGAAATGAGAAATGAAGGCAGCAAACACGGCTGTGCATCAGAGTCCCACGTGGAGACAGCAGTGTGTGCAGCTCCTCGTGCTTTTCTGGGAGTCTGCAGCCTAAAGAGTTCATGCCTTTGGTTTTCCTCCATTGGGGTTTCCCCTTGGCTCTCCCCCTGAGCGGGTGGCAGTGCCCCTGACTAACAGTGTCTCTCTGTCCCTGTGCCACAGATCGAGGAGATGCAGTGGGGCGGGGGCGTGCGCGAGGTGCCGCCCTCGGTGTGCAGCCTGCCCTGCAAGCCCGGCGAGAGGAAGAAGATGGTGAAGGGGATGCCGTGCTGCTGGCACTGCGAGCTGTGCGACGGGTACCAGTACCAGGCGGACGAGGTGACCTGCCTGCTCTGCTCCTACAACGAGCGGCCCAACGAGAACCGCACGGGCTGCCGCTCCATCCCCATCATCAAGCTGGAGTGGCACTCGCCCTGGGCCGTCATCCCCGTCTTCCTGGCCATGCTGGGAATTATCGCCACCATCTTTGTCATGGCCACCTTCATCAGGTACAATGACACGCCCATCGTCCGCGCGTCCGGGAGGGAGCTCAGCTACGTCCTGCTGACGGGCATCTTCCTCTGCTACATCATCACCTTCCTGATGATCGCCAAGCCGGACGTGGCCGTGTGCTCCTTCCGCAGGATCTTCCTGGGCCTGGGCATGTGCATCAGCTACGCGGCCCTGCTCACCAAAACCAACCGCATCTACCGCATCTTCGAGCAGGGCAAGAAGTCCGTGACCGCGCCCAGGCTCATCAGCCCCACGTCCCAGCTGGCCATCACGTCCAGCTTGATATCCGTCCAGCTCCTGGGGGTCTTTATTTGGTTTGCAGTTGACCCACCCAACATCATCATAGATTATGATGAGCAGAAAACTATGAACCCCGACCAAGCCAGAGGAGTTCTCAAATGTGACATTACGGATCTACAAATCATTTGTTCCTTGGGTTATAGCATTCTTCTAATGGTGACGTGTACTGTGTATGCCATCAAGACTCGGGGTGTCCCAGAGAATTTTAATGAAGCCAAACCCATTGGATTCACTATGTACACTACCTGTATAGTATGGCTTGCCTTCATTCCAATATTTTTTGGCACTGCCCAGTCAGCCGAAAAGGTAGGTGGGAGTGAACAGACCTGATGTTCAGCACTCACTGTGGTTCTAACGACGTGCTGATGTTCAGCTTTATGTGGATTTCCAAATGAGCTCTCACTGCTGAGACACGGGCAATATATGGCACTTTTCCTTCCCCATTTAGCTTGTGGGCCATTCATTTATAAGCTGGCAAGTTATCAATAACAATCACATTAGCCATTAGTTTTATTGTTGCATCCATTTCAATTGTATCCTTTCAGTAGGGTAAGTGGGAATTAGCTGTCATATTATCCAGAAAAAAAGTATCCTCTCACTAAATCGTTTTGAATACAAGATGTAAGCAAGAAAACTCTCAAAAAATACTAAAGCAGACTCCTGTGCCTCTGGAACTGAGCACTGAGGTGGGTGCACAGCCTCTGTGTCACAAACAGCAGCCTCAGGGCACATCTACAGCACAGTGTGCATGGATATAATAGCATGCTGTCTGTGATCCCCAGTCCCTGAACCACACTTCCCAGTGCTGGAAGGAGCTTTGGCTTCTTGCTCCCTTTTTCCACCTTTGTCTTCCTTTAACATTTGTTCTTGAGCACAAGGCTCGGGCAAGCTCAGCACTGTGGAGAGAATTATTGTGTCTGTTTAATGAGAGAGCAAATTTCAGGTCCCAGCTAACATGTCTCACTTTGAACCAGGGATAGAATTCCCACCTTTGCAGTTGTTAAACTTATGGGCTGTTGAGGTGAAGTTGCAGGGAGACAGTGGTGTCCTCCAGGCAGGTCCATGCTTTGGCTCCAGGTCTCTTCCATAGGGAGGTGCTGCACCAAAGCTTTGTTCTTTCCAGTTCAGGAGGCTGGTTGTGCAGATTTGCAGCTGTTTTGGCCTCAGTTTTGTCCCTCAGTGGAAGAGGAGATCACTCAGGAGGAAGTTTGCTGGTGGAAGAGGGAATCACCCCGGAGGAGACAGAGGTTCTAGATAGGCTTCCACGGATCCTCTCACCTCTGCAACGGGCTTTCCAGGCAGCCCTTACATCCCCAAAGGGAATTAATTTCCACTGGAGAGGAGGTCTGCTAAGGTTTACAAATGCTTCAAACAGCCCTGCTCTTGTTGTCAGGGGAGAGATAAGAGGCAGCAGAAGCAGCTTTAACCACAGTGGGGTCTGTTTGTGACCTGGGTCTGACACAGGGACTGTGGAGCAGCTTTTGGGCTCCCTGCCTGGGAATGGGGCCTGCAGGGACAGAGATGAAGGGCTTGAAATTTTTGTCTGTAAAGATGTAACCAGGTGATAGAAAAACACAAAGAATTCCAAAGGCTGCTGGAGGCATTCAGAGTTGTTTGGCAGGAAAAGCTTCAGGTTTTCATGTACTTGTAAAGCTGAGTTACTCTGGACTTTGGAAGCATCTGATTCTTGCCCCAATTCACATAGGACAGGAGAGGAGATGCTGATTAACTTGACTTCACTAGAGCAGAGAAGAGGGTATGGGGCAAAGGAAGCAGCCCCTTGCTGTGCCATGCCCCGTGCCCAGAGCTGGTGGGGACACTGGGGACAAGGGACAGCAGTGTCCCCTGGCTGCTCCCTCTGCCAGGGCTCATCCCTGTGCCTTGGGCTGAAAGCTGCTCTGTCTTGTCCAGCAAAGAGGTGTGATCCTCCCTGTGCAATGGCCACAGGTGGGTGTCCTTGGGTGCAGGCCCTGTGTCTGTCCCCTGGGGGTCTGTCCAGCTGCCCAGCCAGTGGCACCAGAAACCTCAGCCCTTGGACCAGCACAAACCCCAGTGCTGCCCCAGTGCCTTTGCTCTTGGGGCTTCCCCGTCCTGCCCTGCACAGAGATGGAGCTGCAGGAGCTTTGCTGCTTTGCTTCCTTTTCCATCTCCCTTTTTTTTGAGTGGGGGTTGTACTTCTGGGCGATTGTTAGTGATTTCCTGTCAGATATTTCCTCTGGAAAATATTGTGCTTTAGCTTAGCCACACAGGTCTGGGCTGAAATGGAAATTGCACCTGCTGAAAATCTCATGCAGCACAATCTTTTAAACTGAGGAATGGTGTTATATATAACACTGTGGTTTCCATTGTGTGGATTTATTTTATTTTATCAATAAATACAAGCATAATGTTGTTTGGTAGAAAGCATATTGAAAACACCTGCCTTGTTCAGGGTAGAGAATAACACCTCCAACAACAAAAAGAACTAGAAATGTGCTGCAGGTAATTCATAAAGGGCAAGTAAATTGAGCAGTAGCACTTGCAGCAGGTGCAGGGGGGTGGGATGGTGTGAAGAAGGCCAGAGACCAGAGTGTGTGCTACAGGATGGAGGTAAAACACGAGGTGTATGAGAGGTGGCATGGGGAAAAAGGAGATTCCAGACCTTTTTAACCAGTTTCTTTGTCCAGGATCTAAAAACTGAGAGAACACATGGTTGGTTATGATTTATAGGTCAGTTGTGATTCATAGCCTTAGTTTGGTAATGCAGCTAGTTGATTCCTAGGGATGTGGAATATGGTTGTCCCTCCCACGTTTCACTGCTCTTTGGAGTTTCCTTGGCTCTGTGGCAGTGGTGCCAGAGCTCTTGCTCCATGCCTGAGGATTGTGCAGGTTTGGGAGGGATTGTGGGTCAGGGTGAGTATATTTTGTGTTTCCCTATATTTGTATATACCCTAAACTGCTGATGTAACCTTTGAGAACCAGGACACAGTACTGGGGACTGGAATTATGCCATGCCTTTGCTCATAAAAAGCCTTCCTTTAGTGTGGATTTTGTGGAGAGCCACTAAATGATTTTAAGCTGAAGGAGGGTAGATTTGGATGGGATTTGGGGAAGGAATTCTTCCCTGTGAGGGTGGGCAGGCCCTGGCACAGGGTTCCAGAGAAGCTGTGGCTGCCCCTGGATCCCTGGAAGTGTCCAAGGCCAGGTTGGACAGGGCTTGGAGGAACCTGGGACAGTGGAAGGTGTCCCTGCCTGTGACAGGGGGTGGAATGAGATGGGCTTTAAGGTCCCTTCCAACCCAAACCATTTCATTAACTATAGAGAGGAGTCCCAATGGAGAAGAGAGGGTCACATGATGTTCCACTCTGAGCAGCTCCCAGTGCTCAAACCCATCATCAGCTGAAGGGTCAGGGGGTGTGTGGGGTTGAGGACAGGACACGGTGTCCCAGCTCCTGCTGCTGCCCAGCTCCTGCCTTGGCTCACTCAAACATTTGAGAGGGACTGCAGGGATTGAAACACAGCTTTACACTCCTCGTGTAATTGTTTTTGACAACAAAACTGTTTGAAATTCTCAGTGGATGTTGGAGATCTTATCAGAAGCCCAGTGGCCTGGAGGAGCTGTTGAAGCAATTACAGGAGTCAGGGCGGCAGCAGTCGATACCACACGGCTCTTGGAAAGGGCAGGGGTCGCTCTGTCAGGGCAGGAGCTCTGGAATCAATAACCCAGGCTGAGGCAGGAACCAGAGGAGGGCACTGGGAGGATGGGAGGGGATGTGGGGATGTGCCCTGGGTCAGGGATTCATTGATCCTGCAGCCTCCAGGTTTGCTGTGATCTGTCCTTTCCAGAGCAGGGCACTGCTGTGAGGATTGCAGGGACTCACTGGGGCTGTGTCCCACGCCCTGTCCCTGTGTGTGGCACAGGGACCTGTCCTGCCTCACCCGAAGTGGTGCCCCAGGACCCCAGGCTGGTGCTGTGCTGGTGACACCTCATGTGCTCCTTCCATGGCAAGGCTGCTCTTGGCAGGACGTGCCTCATGGGCGATGTCTCAGGAGATGCACTTGAGATTAACCTGGTTTCACAAAGGCACGTTCTAATTTCCTGGGGTTTCTTATTTTTATCGGCTTTCTTTCACAGGTACCTTCAGGGGCAGTGGCATGGCAGGGTGTGTGACAGGCTCTCACACACCCTGGGAACATCACCTCAGAGTGGCAGTAATAGTTTGCTTTTTTATTATTAGTCTCTCTTGCAGTGTAAATTTTTTTTTAAGCCTTACACAGGTTTCCAGAGTCAACATTTCAAAGGTACAAGCAAAGTGAAAGGGGAAAACCATCTGTAGCAAAATCAATGTTATATGTAGTGCTCTTAAAATACTGGTTTCCTTTTTCTGTTCACGGAAGTCAATTTATTGTTAGGAAAACCAATCCTTTGCAACACTAATTATTACCATTTTTTAAACCCTTGTCATGTAATTTGTGTTTGTGATTAAGTGAATATTAAGTTGTGTTTGTGATTAATGAATATTAGAAGATGGCTGAGACAGATCCTCAGCCAATGAAACAGTTGCCCTTCCAGAGGTTCTTCATGCCTCTCCTCCTCCTCATTTGCAGAAGAATCTCCTAGAAAGGTACCTGAGGTTAAAAGCACATCCTGAATTTTAAGTAAGGTTTTGAGAGTTAATTATTTTAATAGCACTTGCCCAGGAAGGATGTGGTAGGAGACTGGGAATGTTGGATTTGGGTGTGGGGCACAGAGATCAGTAGGGCAGGAGGAATTCCCTGTGGGGTTGTGTTCAGTAGCCTTGGATATGGTGGGTTTTTTCTTGCCACTGTCTTCTCCCTTTCTCCTCCCACTGTTTAGCTGGAATTGTGAAGGACTGTGAGATCACGAGCTATTTTCTCCTCCTCTGGCTGCTTAGCATTACCATATATAGATATACACACACTGCTTCTTCAATGAAATTTCCTCAATCTGAGGGTGTAAAACTGAAATATTAGATCCCTTTAGTGGCAAACCTGCACATCAATCTGCTTTCTGCAGGCATGGCAGGCCCCTCTCAGGTACTTCTCGTGCCCAGAACCTGCCTGGCACTGCTGCTGAGATGGATGGTTTCCTTCAGAGCCTGAGCTCGGGCAGGCTGGGAGCTTGCCAGGGCTGGGAGGTCACATGGAAAGGCATCACTGTCTGTGCAGGTCTGAAGGCCACAGCTGTGCTCTCCAACCACATACAGATGTGTTCATTGAGTACCCCCCAAAGAGCTTATTTTCTCAGATTATGTCATTGGACACATATAGGGAGATACATCATCGTTATATTTTTATGTCTCATGGAGGTTCTGTTGCCTTGTAGCTGTGATTGCTCTTATTTAGTAATTGTGCTAAGATTAAAATAATACATTTCTGGATGTGTTTACAAGACTGCAATAACTGTCAACATGCTCCTGAATATATCCTCCAGATGGGAGTTTTTCTTGAATGATTTTTGGGGCTTTTTTCAAGTTAAAAAGGTTCTAATTGTGACTCTGAGTGTGTGATGATGGTTGTTCAGCCAGAGTGGTCGCCCTGCTTGGGAGTTTTATTCTTCCTGGAATGATGAGAAATGGGGAATGGTTGACCCTACAGCCATCAGCTTCCACCAGGTTTTTTTTGGGTCCAGATTGCAGGCCCCATTGGTTGTAAGCTTTTGTTGATTTGGGGTTTTTTTGTTGTAATACCAGCACAATGAAATGTGAAGTCCCTAATCCCATCGGCTCTTCCACCTTTCTTCTTGTTTCTCTATTTTTTTAATGCCCCTTTTATTTAAATCAATAAGCAGGGGAAGTCAGGCATATTCAGCAGCAACATTTTTAGTTATTGTGTTGAGTGTTCCATAAATACTATAATTTGAAGGCACATGCAAAATGGATTCTTGTTCAGATTAAATAATGTCACATTAGCACGGGTGCACTTCAGTCTATGTTCTATTTTTTGGTGAAACTAAGTTACCCTTCAATTCTCTGTAACACAAATACCAATTAGCCAGGTAGGACACACTTTTATTTTCTCCCCTGGGAAGGCTTGAGCTGACAGTTGCTATAGCAACTCTACCTGTGTGGATTTGGGAGTTAGGAGGAATTTAATGCAACATTTGTTGGAGTTTCACGCTGTTGGATGGTGGAGAAAAATCAGGCTTTGAGGCTCCCGAGGAATGTGACCATGTAGGTACCACCATTTGGGCTCATACAAGGACACTCGTGGATTGCAGCTCTTGTTTCAAGAAGGATTCTGGTAATGGGACCTGCATAAAAGTGTTTAACCACAGATACTGATGTCTCCCACTGATGCATTTCACTCTGCCCATCACTTTGTTATCTTAGGGATCTGCATGTTCAGGCACTGAAGTTCTTCATTTCATGCAGCCTCAACTGTATCCCTGAGAACACCATGGAATTTAAGGTTCTGGCATTTGAGTTCTCCTGAGAAAAGGCTGAACTGAAGAGCAGCTTCACCCAATTTCAGTTCAGGCCCTCCAGGCTGGAGCCACAAGATCTGGAGATCTCCAAGCACAAAGTATTCACTAAAATCCACTTTTTTGGAGTATTGGAGTGCTGCATTTTAATTGAGGGGAAATTAGGTGTTCTTTGAAATCTAGCAATGAAATAATCAGTAGAATTTTGGGGAGAGTGTTAACCGTCATTACAAAAATGGTCTGGTGCCTAGGTTTTTATCAGGTTATATAACAGCACCACTGAAAAGTGTATAGAAACCCTTGCAAAAGCCTTTGAGTGTCTGTAGAGTTTCAAATTTAATTTCTGTAGAACTAATTGAAAATCTTAAACAGCTTCTCAGGAAAGTTCTCAGTAAGATTAACTTTCACTACCTCCTGCATTCATTTGGTGTCCAAATGGAAAGGGTGCTGTCACTAGTCCAACCCAGCCAAATTAAAAGGCTTTTAATGTGTCACTGCTGCTGATTTAACCCTCAAGTAGAAAGTCAGTAATTACATCTGTGTCAGTGAAGTGGTGAGTGCTGCGGGAATTCTGAGTTCTGGAGCTGTCCATCTTTTGCCACACAATTGTTTTCCTCTCCCTGGTGCTTTGGTGGGAGGTCTTTTCTTCAGAGTGGCATCTTGGAAGGATGAAGATGTTCTGGTAATAAATTTATTACCCACAGTACTGGATTGTATTGCCACATCAGGGCTCTTCTGGAAGAGGGGTTTCTACCTGTGCTTGGTCCCATCTGGAGGATCTCCCATCTGAGCATCTAACCGTGTTCAGAGCCTTCTACGTTCAGCCAGGGGGGTAAAAGCTGCAGGAGCCCTGAGATTGCAGGTCTGTGCTGTCAAGGCAGGTAAGAACAGATATGCACACTGTGAGTGAAATAAGGGCTGACTGGAGTAATTAGATCCTCCTCAGAAGACCATAAATTAATGGTGATTATGATTCTTCAAAGAGCAGAAGCAGAAGGTACACGTACCTTTGCTTTGGTTTATCACGTTTGCTGCACTGTAATGCTCCTTTAATGTTAATATGTACTTTTGTAGTAAAATCTAATTGCAAACACTGAGCAGGCAGAGCCCAAGGCCACAATCATGTTCCACATAATTACCTGAGGAGGGGGGAACATCCCAACCAGGGGATGCCACAGCTGACAGTCAGGTAGGAGCGGCACAGCCGTCGTGTTCCTGCTTATACAGTAATTCCTCACAGGAAGGTAGAGGGGAGAGCTAAAAGATAATTAATAATCAATTCATTTTGTGAAATTTTCAATTATTGGAGCAGGTATCTTCATAATGGAGCAATAATACCACATTTGAATTTATATGTGCTGTCTCATAGTGGAGATGAATTCGTTTAGGCAGAAAGGACTTTGTTAACGTCCCCACGGGGGTTCTGCCGTCACCAAGGGACCCTTTGAAGCCTGAGAGGAGCAGCTTTGATGTCTGATGTCGACACTGAGGGATCTCTTTGCTGTGATAATTCCAGCCTTTTCCATTCCCATCTGCGCTGAGGAGACAGAAAAAAAACCAGTTTGGAAGATGGAGAAATAAATGGAACCCAGAAAGGAGGGAGAATTATAGAGGGGGAAAGTACAGAATCGTGGAATATCCTGAGTTGGGAGGGACCCACAAGGATCATCCAGCCCAACTTCTGGTCCTGCACAGACAGCCCAACAATCCCACCCTGTCCAAGCCCTCCTGGAGCTCTGGCAGCCTTGGGGCCGTGCCCACTGCCCTGGGGGAGCCTGGTCAGTGCCCACCACCCTCTGAGGAAGGACCTTTTCCTGATCTCCAGCCTGACTAACCCTCACTCCAAGGTGCCACACCAAGTCATCAGCACAAGGAGTCAGAACCAGCTTCTTCTCATCCTCCTGTATTTCCATTTTGCCCACTTAATCAGGAGTCCCAAGTTTGGACCATCTCTGATTGACCAGAACAGCAGATTTAGGAATATTTTGGATGCCTTTTCTCATGGCCTGTTCTGAGCCCGGCTGTGGCAGAGGCACTTGCCCATCTCTCTCAGGGTAAGCACCTCTGTTCAGGGCACAACTGCCCCTGTCCTGTGCACACAGTTGGTGCTGAACTGATTTCAAACAAGGAAAAGTGGGGAAGAAAGAGGTTTGGGGGTTTTTCCCCTGGAATTTCTAGTGCAAACTTAACTCCCTCTGGCTAAAAAGCAACACAATTTTAAAAGGAGAAAACGTGTAGGTGTTTAATGCATAGTGTTGACATGTACATTTTTGGATCCTTATTTTTTTCGGAAAATGGAGAATTGCTAGGAGGGTTTTACATCTGAAATCCGTCCCTGCACGGCCCTGGCAGCCCTATCAACAGTTTTCATCTGCAGCACAAACTGACAGCCCCTCACCGTGAATTAATTGCGGCCCCGTGGAGTCCAGAGGAGTAATTACTGTGTTGATGAAACTTTTCTCTTTGCTTGCGTTGTGATATCTCTGAATGTCAAACTCACTTGAGCTGACAGCATAATTTCCCCAGCAGAGCTGTTGCATCGACCATGCCACACTTCTGGGCGGCACTGGGGGGATTTTTCCAGTTTGGCATGTTTCTGTGGCAGCAGAGGGAAATTCTCACACTTGCAAAGCCCTGTTTTGGGAATAACACTCTGAGTAGTGCTGGACTGGAGGCAGCTCCATATAGGAACGCTTCCAGCATGCATTTGTGGGGAGAGTGCCATTTCAGAGGTGCAAGTGTGTTGATTCGAGGTGGTATTGGAAGGTTCCCTGTGCCAACCTCTATAGGATTGTCCCCAAGAGGGGGCAGGGGTTTGGTGTGCTCTGCTGGGTCTCTGTGATGATAGTTCAGTCTGACTTTTGCTGCAGAAAACCTCGGTCCTCCTTTATGCTCCTGTGTTTGAACGAGAGTTGCAGAGAAATCCTGTAGCTCCTGGCCAATGTTGGGAGAGCTGAAGGAGCATTTCTGTGAGCAGATCACAGGCAGTTTCTGAACCCCACGGGTATTGTAGAAACATAATAATGGTATTTTGTGTAAGAAATAATGGCTGCTGATTCTAAGCTCATCCGGCAACAAAAGGAAAACCATGAAGGGCTTATTCAATACAATGTGAGTTATGCAGATGTTTCTCAATTTTCTTGCTGAACTTGGATGCTGGAGTCAGGGTTTTGTTTGATCAAAGGCTTTCAGCAGAAAGAATGGGTCCTTAAGCACTTTTGTCATCGCCTGTGAGTGGCTCATGAGAGCAGCCTGCAAAGGGCCCCAAATTAAGGACCCTCGTGCAGAAGGAGCATCCTCTGTCGCCCGTAGTTTGGTCACACAGCAGGAGTGGAAATTTCCTTCTGTTTGTTTTACAGTAAACAGAAACAAAGGGGAAGGAGCAAAGAACATTGCCAGGAGAGAGGCAGAAGGCAGTCAGGTGAATTCTGCACTGATTTGGTCAGAGTGAGCTTGTAGGGTGGGCATCACAGAGCAGTGACTTCCCATGGGTGCTGCCATGGTATCATCCTGCCACAAACCAGTGTGGAATGAAGAGAGCATTCAGCTTTAGAATGGTTTGGGTTGGAAGGGACATTAAAGCCCGTCCAGTCCCACCTCCTGCCATGGCCGTGTTCTCTTTTGCACCGTGAATGGTGAGGTGGGAGGGGGAACCCATGGTGTATTTTACAGGACAAGCTCCCCTACCTGGCAGTATTTCCCAGCCAGGTCCCTGCTGATGGATCAGCCCGTGGGCAGCAGTGACCTCAGCAAATGTCACGCATTTATGAAGGGTTTTCCAGGTTTAGCACTTCTCAGCTAATGATGTCAGGGCTCCACCAGATTATTCCATCTGTGTTGGCATTTGGCCTTTGAGTGGCTAAAGTATCTGTGGTGAAAAAACCCAGTGAGGGGGGTGGGAATGAGGTGAAACTCATATTTACAAAGGAGAGGTTGCTCACTCAGCAATAACAGCTTTTCTTACATTGCTCATTGCCCACTAGACAACATCCACTCAGCCCTTAACTGTCTGTGCCAGAGCAGGCAAAGCTGAGGTTTAACCCTGCCCAGGCCCCTGAGTGTCTTGGTTTCACCAGTGAAAAATAATGTGTCTATTGTAAATTGAGTATCTCAAGCGTTCACAGGATCTGCACTGGCCTTACCTCTCGAGACACCTGAGAGAGTGCAGAGGGAGTAGGAGGACAAAACACGTGATGAACAGCGTGCTATCATCGTCCTCTTGTTCCCTCTGATTTACACTGCCAACATCAGAGCAGCCTGTAATGTTTAATGGAGATAATTAAATATAATTTGAAGACAAGATAGCTCTTTTTGGTGGTGGAGCAGCTCCTGCTAACACCTGAACTAGCAGCAGTAATTCACCAGTGAGCTGCAGAGTGGACACACTGGAGGGCTCTGCACAGACTGGGTTAGGGATGGTAACTAAAAGGAATGGAAATCAATTAGTTTAGCCAGGGTGCTTTAAAAGTGATTACAGCTGGAGAAACTCTTGTGAAAACTGGTGTTAAGAAGTAGTTAAGATTTATTCTGGTGCTTTAATTGGAGGACCAAGGAAGTCAAGTGATTTGATTCTCCAGAACTTCAAAATCAATGTTGTTTTAGCGGATTTTATTGACTTGAAGATGAAATCTGATAATGACTGAAGATAAGAAAGAAAGGTCAGGGCCTCTAAATCTCCCTGTTGGTAATTGCTGCGTGTGCTGAGCGCTGGCTCTGGATTTAGCTGGACTTGGACCCAAGCAAGGACTTCTTTGGAAAACCAAACCCAGCCCCGTGTGCCCAGGCAGTGTGTGAGGGGCATGGGGCAAGTGCCCAGCGCTGTGTCCTGGGCTCGGGGAGGTGATGCCAGAGACAGCCCTTACTGCAGTGAGCTTCCCTGTGGGAGCAGGGCTGGATTGCAATCCCACACTGGGAGGAATTCCTCCTTTGCATGCTCTGGCTCCCCTGAGGCCCAGGCTCGCTGAGAGAAGGTACAGTTTGTCACAAATTCAGCTTTGTAGTTACAAGCTTCCTTGTGGCTTCCTCATGCAGAGGTGGAGGAGATACAAGGTACTCCCCATCTATTTCCTCCTGGGTACCAGGGGACAGCAGTCAGTAAATACATCTCAGTGAAGTCCAAAAGCAGCTGATGTGTGGCTCAGAGAGCAGCAATAAATAGGGTTTGGTTCTTTATCCTGTTAAAACATATTTAATAAGTTAGAGGTGCAGAATAGGGTCTGTGGGCCATTAACTTTTGTCAGACCATGGGTAAGTTAAATACTTTAGCTGATTTTGGATTAAAACTCCTTTTATTTCTCCCCCTGTAATATTCCAGATCCCTTTCAGTTTGAGTTCCCCAAATGAAAGTGCTGATAAGGAGCTGTAAATAATTCAGAGCGAATTCAGTGCTATATCTGAGGCATGCCATGTGGGAGGTAATTCCAGAGTTAACTTGGAGCTGGGAAGGAGGAATTGAGAGCTGTGGTGGGATGATGCAGGACGTGGAATCACCTCGCTAAACCACACTGGAAAATGGTTTGCATATTGCTGTAAATTGTCATTGCAGAATCTAATTTGAGATGGAGATTTTATTTATTCTTACAGTAAAAAAGGCAATGTTTGATAATTAAGAGAGGGAGCTCCTTGTGATGCTCTGGATTAGCATCGATGCACACGGGCACATCCCAGCGATATGGGGGATCGTGGAATGATGGGAATTCGGCAGGTCCTAAAATGATAGACTTTTTGTAATTAAATCTGATTTAAATGAGCACCTAAATCATCTTGTATTGTGGGATTACCCGTTCCCAGTTTAGCGTGACAATAACCGCCCATCTGTGTGTCACAGAACCCCAGGATTGCTCAAAGGCAGGCGAGTGGTGTAGGAATTATGATGGAATTGGGCAGTTGCCATGGCAACGGTTTGTTCTAATTGTGATACATTAGTACCAACAAGAATTGGCTGGCTCAAGTCACCGAGTTAATTAAATGCAAACTTGCACAGCTCTGAAGGAATAATAGAGAAAATGAACACCTCCTAGTGCCCCCCTGTACCACAGGAATGATCGCTCTGAAATAATCCCAAAGCCTTTCTGGATTGCTGATGTGTCTCCCCTGGCCTGGCCCCTGCTGCCATGGGATGGTGGGAGGGGACAGGGGAGCCTCTTTGGACCAGGGCAGCGCTGGGTGTTGGGCAGTGCCATGGGCAGGGGGAGAGGGCTCTGCTGGGAGGGACTGGCACAAACTTGGCTGTGTTCACAGGGGGGTGTTTGAGCCTCAGGAAGGGCATTTTCACACAGGAAGATGCTGCAGTTTGTTGGAAGAATTTCAGGGGTGCAGCTGGGGGGGAACTACTTGGGGTCATCATTCTGGTGGCACTTTTGAGCTGTTGTCAGCAACCATGTGTGGGGCAAACCAAGCTCTGCTGCACACATCCCATGTCTGAAATCCCTTTTCTTGGTTGGTTGGGGATTTCATTTTTTTCTTCATTATAAGGAATGATTTTCTTTGTTGTGCCAGGGTTTAAATTCCTAAAGGTGGCTGGTCAGGAATGAAGATTTTGATACCTTATCTGTGAATCTTCCATTCTTGTAGGCAGCTCTACCACACTCTCCTTCATCCTTTAGACAATTTAATAATTTTCACAGAATGGTTGGGTTGGAAGGGACCACAAAGCCCATCCAGCCCCACCCCTGCCATGGGCAGGGACACCTTCCACCAGACCAAGTTGCTCCAAGCCCTGTCCAACCTGGCCTTGGACACTTCCAGGGATGGGAAGTGCTAATAAAAACCCAATGAATAAATAGCCCAGTTCAAGTGACTGATTGGCTGAAATTGCCAACTGCTCTTGGACTTGACTGCGACCTTTAGACCCCCAACACGTCCCCCCTGTGTGGTCCCACACACTCCCTGCCCAGCTCTGTGGTGGCAAAGGGCACGTCCAGCCATGAGTTTGTTTCTAAGTAGCCAAAGCAATATGTAAATGTTCTGGTTTAAGTTATAATGACATTATAATTTCAAAAGTCAGTAAAAAGCTGGCTTGCCTCATATACACATATGTATTTGACAGTGCTTTTTATTACCAGCATTCTACTCTAAAGGTCTCTAAAGAGAAGTAATAAGTGTAGGATTAGCCTTTTCCTTCCCCCCTCCTCCCTGGCACCAGCTTGCACTTTGAATTCTCCTGAAGGTCTTCAAGCAGAATTAGATCTTACTTTGTATGCAAATATGTGGAATATATTCTCAATATAGGCCTGGGTCAAACTTCACTGACATTGAAAGGTTGCCATTGCCGTTTTGGAGGTTTAGGGCACTGGAGGAGGCGAGGTGACCATAACTAGTGCTGAAGAACAGGCAGGGCTGAGGAATAAGTCCTGCTCTTCTGGGAAGGCTGAAGGATTTTAGGTTGGTTGGGGGGTGATTTGGGGTGAGTTTTCTGTAAGCCTGGTGTGTCAGTAGATCAAGGAGGTTTAGTTGCCAAACAGAGTGGAAGTGAAGAGAATCCATTGACTGAACTACCTCAGGAAAAGAGCTGTTTTGTCTCAGAGAAAGCCTCTCAACTGGGCAAAAGGGGCTGGATGGAAATAAGGCATTCATATGGCTGGATCAGGGTGAGGGGGACAAAATTGGGGTGAATGGACAGAAAAGTGTTGACCCTTCAGTGGGGATCCCTGCTCTTCATTAGGGACACGGCATGGGCTGAAATGCCAGTGTTTTGGCTTTGTTAGGACTCAGCTGGACAGCTCAGAACAGGGCAGGCACTGAGTATGCACGGTGGCCTTTCCAGCTCCCTCTGAACTCCAGTCACACCAGGAGAAACCCCGTCCTGGGGCTGCCCTGCAGCCCTGGCTGAAATTGGCTCCTCATAGAAGTGTGGTTTGGGGCTTGGCTTTTTTATTTGCCTTGGGTTTTTTCCCCTCAGTATGAGCTGGGTTACTGTGTGTGGTTAGAAAGCCATAAAAATGCTTGTATTTATTCTGTATTATGAATTTAATTTTTCCAGACCTGACTACCTTACCTGAAGGGGCTGCTTGCCATCATGCCATACAGCTGAATGATTTACTGGGCAATAAAAGTAAAGAAAATTGCAACCCCCAGCCTGGTTAAACAGCGTCAAGTGGGGAGAAAACCATCAGGGCATCGGTGCCTCTTGTTTCCAGGCTATGAATAATTTTGGCAATATTTTTCAGCACTGTCAAGGCAAAGCTGCAGCTCCCCTGGGCTGACTCGCAGTTCCCATTGCCATGACAACCTCGTGCAGATCCAGGAGCTGCTCTGACTGCTGAGCCAGTCGCTGTTGTGGTCTGACCTGGGCACAGGAGTCACCTGCACAACACACACCTCCTGCCTCCTTTGCCCACCCTGACAGGAACGTTCTGGGTCTAAAGAGCCAGCCTGGGAGCTAAAGGGAGTTTGTGTGTTTCCCTCTTCCTTTTCCTCGAAGGATGGTTCCTCACATTTGGAGATGGAGACTTCTAAGAGCATTTAAATCCTTAACCTGGTGATCAGAGACATTCATCTCAACACAATCAGCATGAGATTGAACATCTGAAGTTGTTTGGGGTTTTTGTTTTTGGGTGTTTTTTTTTTTAATTTCTGTATTCTTGTAGGGTTTTTTGACTGTTTAGTAGCTCCATGTGTCCTGAATGACTGCAAAGTAAAGTCCCAGAAAGCTGAGCATGGGCCAGACTCTTTAGAACTGATTTATTATGCATGACCATTTATGAGGGCCATAATATTCTTAGTTCCCCATTTACTTGCCCATCTGTGTGTTTACTTATATACACATCAACTTGCACTTTGTTTGCGTTTTTATAATCAATACCTTCCACTGATATTCCTCCTGCTCATTCCTCCATCTAATGTAAGTGGAATTGTCTTGAAGTGGTTTGGCCTGGGTTTATTTTCTCTTCTAGAATGCTTTAATAATTTAAGAGAGCTGTGCCCCGTGTCCCCTCAGCAGCTCTTCATAAGGAAGCAGTGTGTGTGTGGGAAGGCTGGCTGGGCACTGTTTGATCCTCGGGATGTTTCTGGGAAGTCCAGGCCCTCAGCAGGAGTGTTTCTGCTGTGCTGGTTTCCCATTGCATGGCTGTAATGCTTTTGAACTCTTCCACAACTTCTCTCTTGAAAGGGAGGAGAGATGATGGTGGTTGCAGGTCCTGGTGGTGGCAGAGCCCTGAGCAGCCACCTCATGGGAGGTGTCCCTGCCCATGGCAGGGCTTGAACTGGATGAGACTTAATGTCCCTTCCAACCCAGCCATTCTGTGATCCCAGGATAGCTATTGCTGGGAAAGGATCAGCTCACGATCACACCTTCTCAAATCCCATTCCAAGGTGAGGGTGGGCTCTTCCCTGGCTCTTGCCATCCCCCCATCTTTCCCCTGGGGTGGCTGTCCCTGCAGTGTCCCCGTGTCCCTGCCGGGTGGGTCCTGGTGCTGAGAGGGCTCACCAGGCTGCAGGGACATGGCCCTGCTGTCTCGCTTTATTTTTCTCACCATTTCAAACTGAGTATTGCAGGGTTGGGTTTTTTTTCTCCTTTTACATTGAATTATTCAATAGTTGAAGTGAGTAAAATTAAAGATTTTGAGACTGGTGACGTTTGGAATGTAAGAAGGATAGCAAAATCTATTTCGTTTGAACTCTAATCTCTGGTCATGTATAAAATGAATAAAATGCAATAAGTGTGGAGAAATATGATTTACAACAGCAGCTGAAGTCTGGCTGTGAATGCCCTAAAATGCCAAGATTGTGTGTCAGTCAATTTAGCAGTGCAGTGGCGAGAGGGAGCACTGAAATGAAGGCTTGTTCATTTTTCTTTTTCTCTCTGGTTTTGTTTTGTTTTTTGGGTTTTTTTGAAAAAGTGACAGATGAGGAATTATTTCTAGCTCAAAAAAAAGCAAGTGCTCAGCCCGTGAGAGAGGGAAAAGCCATTATTTTAATAATAGAAGTTGGGGATGTACATTACTTCTCTTGCATTTTGTGTTTGTCTCTTTTGGTGATGTGTAACTTATTTTAGAGCTATTATAACAAACAGGAATGTCAAGCAAGAGATATTAGACAGTGGTGAGGATTGATAATGGGATTGCTGGAGCTATTCCCTCCTGTCTGTGCCTGAAATACAGCCAAGGCCTGCTGTGACTGACATTTCTTCTCACCTGAGGACCCTTTAGTGACCCGTGAGAAGTGTTTTGGTGGGTCTCAGGACACTCCTGTTGTGGACAGAACTGCACTGGGTACCAGCCCACAGCTGGGGTCCTGGGGGGAAACTTCACCCATTTCAAATTCTGGTGGCCATCATCTATGGGCACGTAATTAGCGTGGCAGAAAAGCAAGGTGAGGTACCTGCTGCTGTTTTCTGTCTCTCTATTGTCACTACTCTTTTACCAGCAACAGGGCAGGGAGGGCTTGTCCTCACTGTGACCTGGACAGGGTTCACAGCCTTGCCACCACCTGGTTGCCCACCCACCTTGGATCCACAGTAGGGCACATGATTCTCATCCCCAAGCCAGGGACAGCAGGCTGCAGACAGTGCCAGCTGTCCAGGAGCACAGAACAAGGGAAGGTGAACCAACAGGAGAGAAAACTTCCTCCTGTTTTAGTGGTGGAGAGGCACAGACCTCACCTCAAATGTCCCTGTCCTTGTAAGACTGTTTTCCTGCACATCCTTCTGTGCCAGATTTCTACATCAAGGACAGGGAAATTCAGAAGTCAGTTCCAGGGAGGCACCAACTGCAAACACCTTTAATCCTTTGCTGACCTAAGCCAGGGCCAGCACTGTTCATTTCTTGGCTGAGCAGCTCCCAAATGATTCCAAGCAGTTCCTGGGCATCTTTGTTGTCTCTGTACCTGCTGCAGAAAGCAAAGGCAGCTCTTTTTCCAGCGGATGGGGAATCTCTGCTGAGTGTTGGCTGTATGAATCGTTTGGCATGTGGGACTGCCTTTGATACTCCTTCAATTTCTCTTTTAGCCATAGGATGCCCTTTGAAAGCAGCAACTTGCTTTTCCATTGCTGCTCTGTCCAATTATCTGGCTAATTTAATTTCCTTCTAGATAAGCTGTTAGAGTTTCTCTTGCAGGCAGGAGAGGCAAAATTCCTCCTCCTTCTGTATCTGCATCATAACCCTCAGATAAAGTGCTTTAACATTTGCTATTTTGAATTATGATACAAATTATGGATATAAGCCATAAATATTTATTTCTGATGTATGCAAATTTCTTGCATAAGGAAGTTTCTATTATAAGGGAACAAGCTGTATGAAATATTTAGCTGGAATAGTCAATATGTTTAAAATGCATCCGTTTACTTCATCTTTACTCCACACATTTGCCTGTGAACTGCCAGCTGAAAACCTCAATGTGTTGGGTGCTCTTAGGACATGAAAATGCACATTAACTTTGACAGGGTGACATCAGAAGGAACAGGCAGAGGGAATTAGAAATTAGTCCTTTTAGACCTGTTTACTCCATGCTGGCTGCCTGTGCATGCAGCCTCTGCGGGTGGGAATCTCTCAGAATATGACCCCAATTTTCCCTTGGTGTTCTGAGCCTCCTACTGCGAGGAACGTGCTGAGACATAATTGCTCACAGGCATTACCTGCTCCACTCCAGGGTGTGCTGCTGTCCCTGGGCTGGTGACAGTGTCCCTGGGCTGGGGGTGCTGTCCCTGGGCACACAGATATGCAGAGTGCTGGACATGAGCGTGAACCTTTCCCAACTGAATCATTAAGGGAACCATGAGGAGTTTGTCCTCCTGTTTAGAAATGCTGTTTACTTTGAACATGGTCTTGGTCCTGAGGTGAGGTGGCTTGGAGCTACAGTGGTCACATCTCCAGGAGGATCCAGCTCCCTGATTTCACTTTGATTTTGCCCTCATCAAGTTGGTCTTTTACATGGTTCTGTTGGAGGTATTCTCATTTTGTTGGTATAAATTAGTTATTGGGAGAAATCCTTCCCTGTGAGGGTGGGCAGGCCCTGGCACAGGGTGCCCAGAGAAGCTGGGGCTGCCCCAGCCCTGGCAGGGAGTGTGAAATGGGATGGTCCTGAAGGGCCCTCCCAATCCAAACCATTCTATGGTTCTGTGATGTGCAGCCCATTCCCTGAGCCTGGCCAGGAGCAGCTCGGGCAGGCAATGTCCACAAGCAGTGGAGGTTTGATGTGTCACCCAAGCACTGCCAACCTGCACAACAACCAACCAACCATTAAAGGGGAATTTTCTGACACTAAAATCCCATCATTGCCTTCAGTGTCACCTTTCCTATAATTGCCAAGCACGGATTTTATAATTAAATGGTGTGACTGATTCCCTGACATTCCCACAGCCATTCCACAAGGGCTCTTTGCCTGCCTTGCCATATCACAGTGTAATAGCTGCAATCAGCATAACCACTGTGATTTGTTTATCACACATCCCTTGGGAACCATCCGTTGGCATTTGTGGCACTTCACGAGCATCACAATTTCCATCCCTGCCTGTCTCCCTTGCGGTGGGGTTGGGTTTCTGAGGCAGCACTGACACTCAGCTCTGCAGAACAGGGTTGTTCCACACGCTGTGCAAAGTGCCCTCTGGAGCACAGAGAGGCAAAGGTCTGTAAATATGTTGCAGTGAATGTCAAATCATATCAGAGACTGATAGAAGAGTTTGGGTTGGAAGGGACCTTAAGGATCATCTTGTTTCCACCCCTGATTGCTGAGCCAGGTCAGGAAAGAGCTGGCAGAACTGCCTCATGTGTGAGATATTGTATTTCTCAGACAACTGAAGTGTGCAAGCCTTGTGGAGGGACATGGCTGTCTGGTGAAGTTGTTGTTGCCTGAAACTTCCATAAATCAAGTTGTCCAAGGAGATGGGAGCAGTGGGGGTTTGGGTTTATTCCAGGGAGGGTATGGTGATGCCCACAGGAGGGTCGTGCTGCAGGACCTTCACTCCCCACATAGCCTGTGCAGTGGCATCAGACACCAAAATGGCTGAGAACACATTGGTATTCAAGACTTTTCACTTCCCATGTTTTTAAAAACATATAACACAGTGGAAGCTAATTTTCATTTTTATTAAAAAGTGTTTCTCATTCTTATATTTGCACAACATAATGTAGAGAATGAAATGGAATCTTCAGATGACCTGGAAGAGCCTTCTGGGAGATTTATAAACTGTCTACTTCATCTGTAAGAACATTTGTTTTAATTCCCGTATAAAAGTGAGATAAATTGGCTTTTAATAACATGATTCCAAAAATATCTCAAGTTACCACTTTATTTCCATATTGCAAAATAACACAATTCAGTGCATAATTAGAAAGCTGAATTGGAGAAAAGAACCAGTTGCTCCTGATTAGACTGAAGGCAAAGCTTTAGCCTGCAAAAAGGATTTCTGCCTCCTAAAGGGACTTTGCTAAATCTGCAGCCATCAGTTCACTTATTATATAAATGCTAAGTTCAGTTCTCATGGCCCAGCAGCTGGAAGTCTCTCCACTGGGTTAGCAAAGTGTCAGAGGCTGATCCTGCCATGCTTTTCTTGCCAGAGAAATCACATTCTTGCAAAATTATCCATTGATATAATTTGTCATGTAAAAATTGCTGGTTATTAGATGTGTGTATTCCAGACCAGTCTAATTTTCTCTCAAGGTTTTGAAGGTAATTTTTGTCATTTGCATGAATAAAGCAAGAATCTGGAAAACACAGAAATCTAAAATTCAAATGAAAATCACTTATGTAAAAGAAGTGATAAAATCTGGGTGCTTTTGCATGTGAATGATGTCCTCAGGGTTGGGTTTTCTCCAGTGCCTGCTTCAAAGTCCATGCATTTGTAACGCAGTGTGTGAAGTCAAAATTTGTCAAAATTCAGAATCTGCTTGAGAGAGGAGATGTGAGTGATGGTGACCCTCCAGAATGACTTTGTCCTTGGGTCATAGGAAATGTGGCTTCAAACCCTCCATGGGAGTGAACTCACACAGACCAACATCACATTGTTTTTAGAAAGCCTTGATTTTCACCTGTAACATTTAGAATCATGGAAAGTCTTGGGTTGGAAGGGACCTTCAGGACCATCCCATTCCACCCCTGCCATGGGCAGGGACACCTTCCACCAGCCCAGGGTGCTCCAAGCCCCGTCCAACCTGGCCTTGGACACTGCCAGGGATGCAGGGGCAGCCACAGCTTCTCTGGGCACCCTGTGCCAGGGCCTGCCCACCCTCACAGGGAGCAATTCCTTCCCAATATCCCATCTAACCCTGCTGTCTGTCAGTTTGAAGCCATTCCCCCTTGTCCTGTCACTCCAGGCCCTTGTGAATAGTCTCTCTCCATCTTTCTTGTGAGCTGCCTTCAGGCACTGGAGGCTCCAATTAGGTCACCACAAAGCCTTCTCTTCTCCAGGTTGGATAAGCTCAATCCCAGTTCTCCTCTGTGTCAAATTCAAGCATCTCCCACTAAATCTGCATCTTAATTTCTTAATTTAATCTCAGGTCTGGAAGCTGCCAGGTTCACTAGCCAGCTGTAAAAGGCACGCATGAGTTATTAGAGTCCCATTGTCGGGTAAATCTGATCCTTTGTACTTTAAGGCACCCATTTGCATTCATCTAAAATGCTTTCCCAGAGTTTATCAGAAGAAGTGAAATAAGAAATGAAATAGTTTCACATAAACTGCATTTTTATGTCTGGCTGGTAAAACCACAAAGCAGAGATAAAACACATAAAACTGAGACTCTGCATAATAAGCATATCTATTAGTCCCCTTATCTTTGCACAGCTCCCGTTTGTCATGAGCAGCATTGTGTGTCACTCAGCCTGCCTTGTTCTACAAACTCTCCTTTCTCCCTTTGCTTTTATCTCCCATCAGCATTTCCAAGGTGGGAACTTGGCTGGCGGGTGCTGCAAAAGACCCCTTCGATTAAGTAATTGTTTCACCTTTGACCCCTTATAGCAGGAGCAAATAAAAATTATTACCCACGTGTGCTGGGTAAAACCTTCACTGGGGCTCCCGTGGTGGCAGCTTTGGGGGCAGCCCAGGATTAAGGGGGAAATGTTGGGTCAAACCATCCCCAGGATGAGTGACCACCAGGTAGGGTCAGTCCCTCCCTGGAGCAGCCCACAGACACCACTGGCATGTCCTGGCTGGTGAGGTGCTCAGCACTGGGGCAGGATCCCCTCCATTTCAACATACACAAGAAGATAAGGGAGGTGTGGGGGCCACCTCTCTGTGCCACCTGCAGAGCACAGTCAGCAGCCTTGCCCTGGTGCAGACTCAACATTTGGGGGATGTTTCTAAGAGGTGGGTGTGGAGGCTCTGAAACCTCCATCAGAGGTGGCTTTAGGACAGCAGGGGACAGGGAGCCCTGTGAGAAGTTGTTCCGGGGGCAATGGCTTCTCCTTGGGCAGGGCTTTAACCAGGGGCTCCCTTGTGCCCAGCATCAAGTGTTGGAACGTGGCCCAGCGTGTCTTTTCCCCTGCAAGGTGGGCTGTGTCCCAGTGGCCCGACTTTGGCAACTTTTCTGGTGGCGTCAGTGTCGTTTCCATCTGATAATGAGCAAAAAACTCAAGAAAGCTCTTTGATTTCTGCTCATCTGTATCTGTACAGAGGCACATCTGCACACAGCACGTTCTTGTGCTTCTGGAAGGCATTTTATTCCTTCCAGTGGAAGCCTTGACTGCTGTAGTAGCAACTGTGCTGTAGATGCAACTGGCAAGTCTGGAGACACTTGTCTTTTTCTAAATATGGGAATTTGGAAATACCTGGGCAGAGTCAGCATTTTACACTACCATTATGTTTATTCAGGGAGGTTTTCCATCAGAAATTCAGAATGATTAGCAGTGAATGGCGGGGAAGAGGAAATAGTGTTCTGAAGAAACCACCCTCAGAGTGTGATGATTTTCCCATCTCTATGGACTGCCTGTATACTTCATTTCTGAAAAGGATCCACAGAGGCACGGCTGCCTCTTCAGCTCCCTCACACCTCTATTGTGCTGTCTCTCCTTTTAATTATGCTGAATCCTCTCAAGTCATGAAGGTTGTTCTAGTTTGTCTATTATGTGTGTCCTCTGAAAAGATACTTTTTTAAAAAAGAGGTAAAAAAGGCTTTTCTATCCCTGTGTATGTGCAGAGTACATTTTTGAAACCCCCATGGTTTCTTTGAAAACTCATCTCATGGCAGTGCCTGTTCTGTGGCTTGAAAATATACTATTTTTTTCTAATAATGAGCTGAATGTCACAAGCACAGAAATCATTGTGTACTCTCTGCAAAGTTATTTCAATGAATTGTACAGTACATGAAAACTGAGCAAATCCCACCTTCCTCAGTTGTTTTAAAAGAAAGTTTTACTAACCTATGTTATTATAGTTCCCCTTCTATAACTTACAGTTGACCTAAGTTTTAATTTATTTCAGAGTTGTTTCAATCCAAATCTGGTCTTTGCTCTTTAAATAAATAGAACCTGTACTGTACCATACAGTGGGAATTGTGTTGGTGAGGACAATGGAAGTCTCTAGGACTGAGCCTCAAAGAGGCTGCAGATGGATCAGGCAGGTGGTTTGTGTTGGACCTCACGGTGACTGCAGACAAAGCTCTCAGCTCACACATCTTCAGTTGCAAACTCTTTGAAAACTGCTTGTAGATGGTTCTTTAATGTTTGAAATGCTGCAGGCTCCTTCCCAGTCATCTAATTTGTAATAGTCTCTCATGTGTTGTGTCTCCCAGCTCTACATACAAACCACCACACTTACAATATCCATGAACTTAAGTGCTTCGGTGGCCCTGGGGATGCTGTACATGCCGAAGGTGTACATCATCATCTTCCACCCCGAGCTCAACGTGCAGAAGCGGAAGCGCAGCTTCAAGGCCGTGGTGACAGCGGCCACCATGTCGTCCCGGCTCTCGCACAAGCCCAGCGACCGCCCCAACGGCGAGGCCAAGACCGAGCTGTGCGAGAACGTGGACCCCAACAGTGAGTATGGCACTCTGCTCGGCTGCATGGGGGTGGAGTGCTGGCAGCTGCCCAGGGGCTCTCCGTTACCGGGGTTTGAGGTCTCCTGTTTCTTTTCATTCTTGATTTCCTCCCCAAAGTTTTGAGTTGCGCCAGCAGCGCTTCAGAAAATGTTTGGTAGCTTTGAGTAACCCCTCCTCCTCCTCCTCCTCCTCCTCCTCCTCCTCCTCCTCCTCCTGCTTTCCCTCCTCTGTGAGTAAGATCAGCAGCATCCTTGGGTGCCAAACCCCTCAGCCTGTGTCCGGCTCACCCTGGCAGGGACGGGTTCCAGGACGGATGGAGGGACAAGGACCAAACTCATTGAGAGCTCTGCTAACCTGAGTTATCATTTGATTTCTTGCAAAGTTGCTTTGCAAAAATCTCACAATCCTTGAAGATTCCCATTTAGGGATTTTTATCTGTCCCTAATGCAAATTTTGCCAGCGATTTAAAAGGAAAATGGATGGAAAAGACACTTCCAGTTTCCCTAATGTGCAGAGCAGGGTATTGCGCAGCGCGAAATTACAGACTGAGGCCATCAAATGTGATTTGCATTTGAATCCGGAAGGGGCTGAGGAAGGAGACAGCTGCACGACTCTGCAGCATATTGGGGAGGTTTAGGCACGTCTGCAGTTTTTGTGCAGAACAGAGCTGGATGTGGAGAAATGCCCTTTCCCTGCCCGTGATCCACTCATCCGCTGGCTGCTGCAGCCCCTGCCACTTCTTGTCTCCGAAAAATCTGCTGGAGAATGTGCCTCGGAGCAGCTCTGCTGTCAGAGAGAGTGGGAACAGGCACCAAATTAGCGACACAGCACTTTTCTGCCCGTTGTTCACCCCGGGTGTATTTTTCTCTGATGTCTCATCATGCAGGTACACAGAATATATTCCAGGAAAACTAAACGTGTCTTTGGGAGCTGAACCCTCTGAACTGGGTCGCTGACATGAGACAGGGAGGAGAATGGTTCTCGTAAATTAAGGACCACATTAGGCCCCCTCCAGCTGTATTGAGCAGAGCCCTCAGTGCAGGAGGAAATAAATGGGATTCCTGCATTGGGGTGTTACCCAGTGACAGCCAGAGTCCTCCAACAAGACGAACTTCAGGAAGGGAAGGGAAGAAAAGAGAATTTGAAAATCAGCTGGGACAGGGCAGGGGAGTGTGTGTTGCTGCTGCACTTCACTAATCACTGGTTTGGTCAAATGAGTTGGAATTAGTTCCCCCACCTCCCAAAATATAAAAATTTCCTCGCAAAACTTGAACCATAAGAAAACTACCCAAGTTGTGATGCTGCAGTCCAGTCAGAGGGAGAGGCAGAGCCCTGTGGGAACCCCAGCCTAGGGATGTCCCACCCCAGGTGTCCCCTCCTGTCTCATTCCCCTGGGCTGCATCTTATTGCTGGTTTCAGACTTCGGAGAACATTTCACCTCCCACCAAAGAATAGCCAGATTTTTCCCTGGGAAGGAGTTATGTTTATTGAAAAGAAGTGTTGCCCACTTAAGCCCCATGTTTCTGCTAAAACACAATTTCCCTTTAGGGCTGTAGACTAGAATATGTTTTTAAGAGGCAAAAGAAGGGGCAGAGTCCCCTGTCTTGCCCAGATGTGCCACTTTCTGCCTTGAGCCCTCACTATGTAGGATTTTAAAGCACATAAATTCATTTGTTAACATCTCCAGCCAGGAAACGTGCTGTATGTTAATTGCTATGTTTTTCCCAGCTACTGGGATTTTATATTTTGTTATGGTTTGGAAAATCTATTTTCTTTTAAACTTCTTAATTGTTTATCTAGAGTTCCATCTGTTTCTGTTATTAGGTGCACCTACCTCTCCTAGTTCATTCCCTGGGTCTGTGTGTTCACAAAAGGAATTATTAGAAAATCAAATTAAATAAACTACTGTGCTTAGAGTATTTGGGTGCATTAGTCCCAGTGTAACCACTGCAGTCCCTGGGAGTTCCCTGTAGTGTTCAATAGGTTACTGATCAACCCCCCTGATCAGACACTGCTCATGGATGTCTGTAAAAGTAACTCATTGAACACAACTGAATTGTTTCTTTTTTGAAGTATGAATATTTTGTTTTAAGAAAAATGTTTAAAGTTATATTTTTAAGTGGAAAAAAAGAAAATTGTATAAATGAGCTAAAAAAAAAAAATGCACTATCCTCCAACAAAATTCTCCACCCTTCCTTTTCAGTGAAATTTTGAGTGTGGTGTCCTTACATAAAAATGGTTTTGATGTTTTCATAGCAATTTATCTTCAACAAAATATTCTAAACAGTGAATAAGGAAATTTTCAGAGTTTGACAAATTGGAAAATAGGAAAAGTGAATTAAAAATTGCCCCAGATGCATCAATGCTAGGACCACTTAGTTACCTATTAAAAGTCCCAAGTGTTCTTTCAAACAAAACAAAAGGCTGTCTTTCCAGTATTTCTCTGTACAATTGGCTTTGCTCCCCAGTGATGGCCCTCGATGGGCTCTGGCTGCGGGAAGTGGCTCCTGGTCCCTCCTGGCTTGGACCTGCCCTGGCAGAAGCACCAAGAGGGGGAAGTTCTGGTTGTTGGTTCCCTGCCAGGCTCCTCTGGAGCTTGTGGGGGCAGGAGGAAGGGAAATTAATGGAAGAGCATTGAAAGATGAGCTGGAGACTCATCAGCACTGTGCAGAGTGCACTTGGGTGCTGACCTGGCTTTGCTGCCAGGGCTTTTCTCAGGAGGGTAAAAGTCCAGCTGGGTTCTGCAGTTTGATTTTCTGTTCTGTTTCCCAGTGCTGCTGCTGTTGCTTGCTCAGGTGCTGGAGACTGGAGTTGCTATTTCTGTTGGAAAGACAGAAATCTTTAATATGTCCTAAGAACCAGTTAGCACAGAGCCACCAGCATGGGATTCACGTGCTGCCAGGCACGGGGCAATTGGGTGACTGAGCCCAGATTTATGGCCTGTCCCACACACATGCCAGAGTCAAACTGAAAGCAGATATGGATGGTTTTACAGAAAAATAGCCCTGACAAAATCTCTATGATTTAGTAGATATTTAAAAGAATAGAGAAGCTGTGGCTGCCACTGGATCTCTGGAAGTGTCCCAGGCCAGGTTGGACGGGGCTTGGAGCACCCTGGGCTGGTGGAAGGTGTCCCTGCCCATGGCAGGGGTGGGGCTGGATGATCTTGAAGGTCTTTCCAACCCAAAGCATTCTGTGATGATGAACTGAAGATGTGCATGTAAAAGTGGAAGGCCTATAAATGTCCTGGGTGGCTTCCCAGGAGCAGCTGGACTGAGCATCCCGTGCAACCTCTGCTCACAACTCTGGGGGCATCTGCAGGAATTCAGGCTCAGAAAAGAATGTGCAGAGCACTTGGGAGAGCTGGGCTTATACTCTGGGGATTTAGTGTGAGTGTAAAAGAGACGCTGATTAATGTGGGAGGAGAATCACTTGAAATGCAGTGACCTCATATCCCACTTAGCAGGGAGTGGGGACTCTGCTGTGTTACAGATTTTCTTAGGATCTGTGGGAAATCAGAAGTTTCACAAGCTGAGCTCCTGAGCCATGCTGTGGGAGGGCTTTCCTGCTGAATGTGATATATGAAGGCTAAGCTTTTCAATCTACTTGGGAAAACTCTCTTAATCATTTTTGTTTGCCATCTGGCACGTTCATGCTTTCACTCCTTTCACAGCTTTTCCCTTGTAATGCATGTTTGCTGCAGGTTTGGATGAGCAGAATTTGGTGCACAGCAGCTTTGTCCGTGTAATGAGTGGATTCTGCACTTGTGTGTCTTTGGATTTCACCCTGTTTGAGAAGACACTTCTCAAGTGTGAGATGCTGGGCTGTCTGCTCCTGTTTCTGCTGCAGGAGCAGAGTGTCAGACTGTGAGAGAAACACTTGAACCTCCAACCCATACTTAACTTATATGGAGATTTATATGTAATTACTCCTTTTGCCAAGCAGCTTGTTTTAATTCACAGCCTCACCCGCCAGAGTGACAGGGAAATCAGCGCTGCAGGTCCTTGGGGATGAGGGGGTTGTGCCTCTCGTGGGCTGGACGAGCAGTGTTTGCTCTCAGAGAACCACAGAACAGGTTGGGCTGGAAGGGGCATTGAAGCTCATCCAGTGCCACCCCTGCCATGGGCAGGGACACCTTCCACCAGCCCAGGGTGCTCCAAGCCCCGTCCAACCTGGCCTTGGACACTCCCAGGGATCCAGACCTCTTTCAGCATTAAGTAGAACTTACCTGGCAGCTGATTGAGTTTTTGGTGGGGAAGTGCAGTCACTGCCCATTGTCCCCAAACACACCAGGCACTGTTTGCATGTTCCATGTTATAATGGCCCTTTCCCATGCACTGTCAGCCCCTCTCCATCCCAACAGCAGTGAGGGCACTGTGTGTCCATCCTTCCTTTCCTCCATCCTCGAGAATGAGCCCTGATTTGGTGGGTTCTCATCGTTTGTCTGTGGATGGTGTCTGTGGATCACAAGCATCTCCTGTCTGAGGCACTGCAAGTGCTCCCGTGCTGGGTTTGTGTGTTCATTCTCCTTTATCCTGAACATCACTGATGTCACGTTGCCTCCTCCACCTTTCTGAGGAAAACATTAATATGGGAGTTGATGTTGGGGAACCTGGGAGTGGCTGCATTGGTGAGGAGGGGCTGGGGGGGTCTGAAACTAAAGCCAAAATGTCCCAGAGTTGGTTCATGGAAGAGGAAGATAAAAAATGTATTCAGCCAGACGTGGTTTGTGAGCAGCTGCTCCCACGTTCAGAGGTGCCTGAACTCTGGGACTGGTTCATTTGTGGCTAAAGCAGAGCTCCTTTCCTATGCTGGTGCCTCTGGGCTCTGCACTGCTCTAATCCGAGCTCTGCAGCCGGATTAGTGTCACGGGCTCCTGGCAGGGCAGGCTGTGAAGGGTTTATTGTGCACAGAGCAATCCTACATACCAATGTATTTACTTTCCCTTAGACAGCATACCAGCAGTAAGAAAGAGTGTTCAAAAGTCTGTTACTTGGTACACTCTTCCACCTACTGTATAGCTTTTGCCTGCTTTCCAGAAAGGTAAGGAAAACTGAGCTTCTTATTATTTTATTCTCAAGTTATGATGGTGATGGTGATGTTTATGATTCGATTTTTGTTATTATACACATAATTATGGGAGGAATGTTCATTAGAGCAGCTATTTTAAAACAAGTATTTAACTTAAAAATTGTTCACAAATGCATTGCCAAAAGCTGCCATGGGAAGGTTTGCCTGGAAAAGGGGAGACCCCTGACCGTGCCTGTGTTGGGACCCTTGAGCACCAGCACCTGGTGGTCTCCTGCTTCCCACCACCAGAGGTGTATCCCAGTAAAGCCTCTGAAGATGGAGATATTCGATAGCCACTTCAAAAAGGAACAAACAAATGATCAAAAGTTAATTCTGGCCACCAGATCTAACAACTAAAGAAGTGTTTTCTGAGTCATTTCCATCATCTCTACCCACAGGGTGGCTTGGCAGCACAAAAATAACGTTTGCCAACATGTGAGCTGAGCAACCCTCTTTACACTAAAATTATAAATTTTATAATCAAAAAAAGTCTGAACACCTTCTTTTCCCCATGGGAGAGCCCAGTGACCACTCTCTCCTGTGGAACCACAAGTGAACAATTTTTGAGGGCTGGCTTTTCCCGGGTGTTGTGGCTGCCTCTGTGGTGATGTGTGAGCTCAGCTGGCATTTGTGACTGTGTCAGTCAGGAAATCCTGCTTTTCTAAGGCAATTAGAGGTGCAAGAAAGCCTTTGGTATTGGGGAAAAATTGCTAACAACCATTAATAGATGTTTCTCACAATTCCGTGTGTGCTCAGGGGGCTGTGCCCGCTCCTTTGGGTTTAACCCAGGTATGGGAGGTGCTGACCTGGTTACTGTGGTGCTGTGCACTGAGGGCTTGAAGAAATCACTGTATTCGGCCTTCAGAATGTTTCACTGGTCTCTAATAGGCGAGAACTTATATCAGCAAAGGTAGGAATGTTGCTTGAATTGAGTCTCTAAGTCACAGGAAAAAAAATCCTAATATCTCCGGTGGTGTAAATTGCCCCAGCTCCAGTTTCAATTCAGTCCTTGCGGAGTGTTCAAATTGGTTTTATTGTATTTGAATCAGGGCCATTATGTTAACTCCCAGCTCAGGCAGAAAGGCTGATTTAAGGTGTGAAGCTCTTCAAGAACATCAGGATGACCTGGAGCATCCTAGTGCCAGAGTCAGGAAAGGTGATGATGGCTGGTCTGGAGGGAAATGGAACAAAGCAGTCGAGGAGGAGAAGGAGCCACTCAAAGTATTATTGCAAATGAAATGGGAAAGAGGAAAGGGCAGCAGTGTGAAGATGAAATTGCTAAAGGGAGGAGATGAGAAAAAGAGAGAGAGAGAAGATGCCTTAAGTCTCTGGAGAAATAACTTTTTTAAATAAAACTGGGGGGGGGGGGAAAAAGCATGAGCATTTGAAATTAAAATAATTAGGAACTCACACAGATTTCTAAAATTATGTAACAGTGGAAATAATATAAGGCATTGCTGTCTGCAAAGGCACACTAAAAATGTTGTCATCCAAGTCCTGTGAAAAGCAATTGGCCGTTCAGATTCTTTAAGCAGATTTTAACATCTGGTTCATAAAAGGTACAAAAATGCTACAGTCAGGGACAGTTTGGGCTTGAGCTGGTCCTGCCAGAGCTCCCTCCTCTGCACCAGGCTCTGTCCTCCATCCCTCCCGAAGCGTCCCTGCTTCAGCTGGGCTGGCGGCTGGAGCTCTGCTTGCTGCTTTGATTTGTTCTTCCAGGAATACAAAACAGAAACCAGCAGGAAACAATACACTGAATTAGAAACGAAGCAGGGATAGCAGGAAAACATCAACTTGGTTGTAAATTGACACTTGTTTTCCCGGTAACTTATTTGTGGTCGGTATGAACACAGAGCTGAGCCCTTACGTGACTGTATCAATTTCTGCTTGAAATGCACAGAGAGATGTGTTCATAATGCTTTAAATTGCTTCCTGGGAGTGACAAACAGGACTTCTCTGCTGTTGAGATTGATGAAAATACAAGGCTTGAAAAACTCCGTGTGGTACCTGGTTCAGGGGAAAAAATGTCCCTCACTGAAGAGGGTAGAGAAAGTCAATGTTTCTGCAGAGCTGCAGAGCCACAGCTACTCCTGCAGAAATGTCTGCAGCACTTCTCTCCTGAGCTGGGTCAGGAGGGAAAGAGTCCAGTGAGCGAAGTACTTGTGAGCTCTGACTGACCTGGACCTGTCCCTTGGGCTTTGGAGCCTCCCAGGGCAGGGTTCCACCAGGTCTGTTCTTCCTTCCTTCTCAGGTTGGCAGGCAGTGCTGAGGTTCCCACCCTGGCTGTGTGCTGGGGCTGAGGACACAGGGAGGAGCAGCAGGACCCTGTCCTGCCCTTGGCACGGCAGCTGCAGAGCCTTGGCCTCTGCCTTCCTCTGGAACTCCTCTTGGCTTCCCCAGGCTGGCCCCGTGCACTGCCTTGGGCAGCGAGTGCCTCTGCAGCCCTTCCTGAATCACGTGGAAAGGCAGTCCTGTACCTGTCTGCAGGGTTTGGGGTGCTCCCAGGCACAGCCAGGCACTGGCACCACTGGGGCTCTCACACACTCCAGTTGCCTGAGGAGTGAGGGAGGACCTCTCCTGCCAGGGCTGGGCACAGTGTGCTGCTTCCAAAGGGTCTCCAGGGGCTTCCCAAGTCATTCTGGGCTCCCTTTGCACGCAGAGGAGTCTCGGTGGTGACTGCCAAGTGCTGAGACAGTTTGTGAGGGATGTGCAGCCCCACAGCAGGGCAGTCATCGGGGGCCTCAGTCACATCTGCCCTAGAATATAAATGCAGTTCCTGAGGTTGCTCTGGAATGAAGCTGTTGTGATGGGTCACGATGTGCTTTCCAGCCATCCTGGGCTGATGTTGGAAGAGGTAAATAGAGGTACCCACACGTACCAAGGATTTTCCATGCCTGTCCTCCTCTCGTGCACAGCCCTGAGAGCCAGAGCCCCCCACTCCATGGAGCAGTGGGCTCCCTGGGGATGGCACCTCTTTGAAGGCTTTGGGTCTGAGCTGTGTGGTGCTCTGTAGCTCATGGTGCCTTCAGGTGGGTAGTGAAGAATAATTATTTGCTGGATTGAAGAGTCATTTTTGGTTTAAATCTGGCCCATTTCATCCTAAGAAAGTGCTCTGTGTTTAACCTCACTTGAGGGATTTTCTGTTCAGTGGAGGCTGCTAAGAAATGAGAATTTGCAGTCAAAATTGACTTTGACAGCTCTTCACTGCATCTATGTTGATTCTGGAATGGCTGACTGGAAAACTAAACGTCATAAATTTCTCCTAGCAGTGATATGCTTATTTAAAAGTGTTGCCCAGAGACACATCCCAGCCTTGGACACTTCCAGGGATGGGACAGACTCTAAAGCCCATCTCATCCCACCCCCTGCCATGGCAGGGACACCTCCCACCAGCCCAGGGTGCTCCAAGCCCCGTCCAACCTGGCC
>JAWWEW010000023.1:829334-871755 GCA_035583185.1 Anabacerthia variegaticeps | reverse complement strand
GGGTGGTGGGCACTGCCCAGGCTCCCCAGGGCAGTGGGCACAGCCCCAAGGCTGCCAGAGCTCCAGGAAGGTTTGGATGATGGGACAGGGTGGGATTGTTGGGGTGTCTGTGCAGGGCAGGAATTGGGCTGGATGATCCTTGGGGGTCCCTCCAGCTCAGGATGTTCTGTGGTTCTGTGTCCCGAATCTGTCAGTGTTGCCAACCTGCTGCAGAACATTTTGCTTTGTGTTCAGCTGCAAATATTTGCAGATTTCCCTGACAGGAGCGTGTAGCAGCACTCACAAAGTTCTTCCTGACTGCTTTGATTTCCTTCTGTTTGCAAACAGATTGGATTTGAAGGTCATAATTAGGGAAGATGGTACCTTCATCCCTATACTGAAAAATTCTCAGAAGTCATAAAACCTGAATCAGAATTGCTTTATCCCTGAGAAAAGCCATGTTTAGCCCAGGAGATTTAAGAAGTTGGAGAAAATGTCACTGTTTTTAGAAAAAAGAAATCTTAATAGGATCTAGTTGCGGTGCCGCAGCAGTGAGGTCACCCAGACTGCAGGAGCCTAACAAAATCAATCCTTGCTAATGCTGTTTGTGGCGCTGGCTGGAGCAGGAGACTGGGCTCGGGCTGGTGGGATGGCCTGGAGCTGCAGGGATGGATTGGGGGATGTGGGAGCAGCACCAGCCCCGCCGAGGGGCTCGACCCGCGCGCCCTGACCCTTCTCCGCTTCTCTTGCAGGCCCTGCTGCAAAAAAGAAGTACGTCAGCTATAACAACCTGGTGATCTAGGCTGCTGGCCGGGGCCCAGGGTGCCCACCCCGCCGGCACGGCCGCCCCGCGGGGTCGGGCGCGGCGATGCCCGGGCAGGTGCCAGAGGAGCCTTGAGCTCCCCTCGGCTGCCCCGACCCCACGGCACTCGGGGCTCCCCGTGGTGCTGGCACTGGGATGGCACTGGGATGGCACTGGGATCGGCACCGGCACTGGGATTGGCACCGGCACTGGCACCACTGGTGTGGCCACCATGGGGGCACTGCCTTCCCGGGCCGGCGGTGCCCACCTGCAAAGGACTCTAAGGGGCTAATTCTGTCTTTCTATGTACTTCCAGACTGCAAGTTTTTGAACTTTCTGTACAGTTTGTGAGGATTTTTGCATATTGCCATCCATGTTGTTCCGAGGTCACTGTTTGTTTTTTGGATGCACAGTTTCATTTCGGGCCTGTGCTCTCGGCACTTCTCAAACCAACCCACGACTGAGGAGCTCAGACCTGTGTACATGACTTGTGTGACTGCTCTTGTATCACTGCAATCCATATACCTTATTTTTTTTAACTAAACAAACAAACAAACAAACAAAAAAAAGAATTTAAAGACCAAAAACTGTGCTGGCGAAGTTAGTCCCCCCTTCACACCTCCGATGGGCTGCAGAGGAAGCAGAAGGATTTTTGCTGAGTTTTAGTAGAGGTCTTGATCTTTGGAATGCATGCCAGTAATGTATTTTATGGTACATGTTAATAATTTATGTTTGATATTTGTATTTGTGTTCTATTTTGTTCTTTTCTTTAAGGTATATGACTATTTTGCAATAATTTCAATGATTCTTATGATATTTGGAGGAAAGAATATGGCTTTTACATGTCTTGAGGTTTTTCTCTGTTGATGCCCCACCATGATTGACCAGTGTGATAAGGACTTACAGAAGCATGTATGTTTTATACTGTTTGTAATAAGTAATTTCGTTAATCTTGCTGCTTATGTGCCAATTTAGTGAAACCAATCTTTGCCGCAACCTCCTCCCTCCCTTTCCATTCTCTCGATCCTGTGATATTATCCAAGAATGTATCAATAAAGGATTTTGGTTAACTTTTTTTTATTTACTCCAATAAATATATTTTTTCAGTTGCTCCTTCCCCCTTCCCCCCTTGTGACTAACATTTATTTCATGATGTTGTCAGGTGAACATCCAAAAACCCGACACACAGGTGCCCAGAAAGCAGGTCTGGAAAAGCTCTCGGCGGAGCTGGCAGCTGATTGCAGGGGAAAAAGTGTTTAAAAGGCACTTTCCAGGATCTCTAACAACCCCAGAAGCCAAACTGGAGTCCCACAGAGACAACCCCTCAGTCTGTGTGTCTCCAAAGTTGTTGCCCACTGAGGTTTGCGTGATGGCTTTGAAGAATGTTCACTAGCACACCAGAACACAATTAAGTGAGCAATTAGCCAGAGTTAACCTGCCAGGCAAGGGTTGGGTGGGCTGAGGGAGGAAAAGGGCAAGGTTTGAGGCACGAGGGGAGAGGAAACTCCTTCCCACTGTGGCACAGCCCCAGCACACACCTCGGGCACAGGAACCGCCGTGATGGATCCCTGGGAAGGTGTTTAGCCTCCCAATTTCTCCAGACAACTAGATCAATTACCCTGATGAAGTTAATCAGCATCAAAGAGGATGTGACAGCTGTGGCACAGCCCGGTGCATCGTGATGAAGATCTCCGTGTCAGCCCGGCTGGCTGTGGGCGCTGCAGGGGTGGGTGCCAGGCTTTGGTGGGGCTTGAATATTCATAGACCTAATAGCGAATTACACTGGCAACAGATGACATTCCACTCAAGTAAAGGCTTTGTTAGCAACAAACTAATTACCAGCAAATAATGAAGGCAGAGGCTCTGCAGTGTTTTCCTTTTTCCATAAACACAAGGACAGAGCCAGCGCTGGGCTAAATAAGTACTTTACCATTGATGCTTTTCGCTCATTTTTTTTCAGAATGGGCAAAAAATAATTTGCTGGTTTGTTTTTCACTTTTTTTTGGTGAAGGGGAGACGGAGGTGGAAAGAGGAATGGTGCTTCTGGGAGGGAGTTGTGGGGTTGGGGGTTTAATTTCTTCTCCCAGCTCATGGTGCATCAGATCCAACAGAGAAGAAAACCTGAGCCTTTCTTTTTCCTGCTGATTTTATTTTTAAGCCAGAGTGGATGTTTGTTCTGGTCCATGGGCTGCATTGTTTGCTAAAGTTTGGCCATGATGTTTTATCCCTCTGACTGCAGACCCCATTTCAGGCAGGGCATCCTATTATGACATATATAAACAGAATTGATACCCACTACACAATCATGCTTGTTGCATTAAAAAATTATGCATTTTTATATTCAATTATATTAATGCATTAGTAATGTCTTTAATTAGCTCTACACCCTGTATCTGTGCAATAAGCTCTGCAGCAAGTCCCTGACAGCAGCCAGCAAGGTGCTGGTTCAGGAGCTGAAGACACTGCACTGGGGGCTGCTGATCAATATTTCCTTTTTCTGTTCCACAAGCTGCACCACACTTGTACACCCACACAGCTCCTTTCCAAACACAACTAAATGAGCCTTTAACTCCATTTAGAGTATTTTATCTTACAAATGACTGTACTTGGCATCAGTGCAGCATTACCATTGTTTTCACAACATCTTCATGTCATTACCCACTGAATACATTTGTTGTTACAGGACTGCTTGGTCCCTGCCAGTGTGTTGTTACCCCTGGGACCCGAGCAGGTGCAAAGGTAGCTGAGCCTTTGCCTTAAGACTGCCAGCTTTCTGTTTGGGAAATGGCAGTTGTCAGTGACGGGATGTTTCATGTTGGACAAGGAAAGCTGGTGGGGTTTTCCCCCGAACCCCATGAGCTTGTGTTTGTGGGCACTGCCCACTCAGTTAAAGGCAGGGCTGCAGCACAGAGCCCCCGGAGCAGAGAGCTGGTGCTTTGAGGCAAGTGGCTGTGGAGGGGAGGAGAGCACAGGCTCTGCACCTCCATGGACAGCCACCCTGCAGCTGGAGGGATTCAGGCACGGGATGTCCTCCCATGGTGCTGCTGACACGAGGAGCCCGAGCAGCCCCTCACACACCCTGGGGCTCTGCCCTGGGATCCACAGCCCACGCTGCAGAGAACAAATCTTTTCCTTCTCTTTGTGACGAACATACTGTGAAAAATGTCCATGTGATCACGCTGGAAAAAATTCCTGAAGGATGGGAGTGATTTTTGGTTTTTTCTGCTGTTGCCATTTATTATTGAATCTGAATTACACCAAATTGTTTTGTTATGTAAATGCCAAGTTTATTGTTCATAAAAATCATTGCAGAGTTAAGCTTTCTGGGCATGTTATATGATAGATAATGACAATTATTTAGCCTGAGTCAGAGTTTAGTCTTCATTTGTGACATTAATTGCCTTTATATATAATGAAATGCACTATAATGCTCCCATATACAGAATCTGTGCATCCATTGAAGTGCTAATCAAACATATTTATTAATTTCTAAGAGAGTTTTTTGACAAGGCTTTGATACACTTGAGTGTTTTTTAGTAAATAGCCTTTTCTAAAAGATGTTTAGCAAAATATTTTGATAATTGCTTTTTTGTGCTAGAGGCATAATTAATATTATTTATAATAGATTAACAAGAGCTGAGGGGTGAGATGCTGCTTCCATCCAGCTCAGCGATGCTGTGCCTCTGCTCTCCTGGAGTCAGAATTCCACCACCAGCCCTCAGTGTCCCTGGCCTTTCCCAAAACCATGTCAAAAAGGCCAATTTTGAGTATGCTGAGGGTGACTGAATGCAGGATGTTATAAAACCTGAAGCCCAGAAGATCTGGGCAGTGCCCTGCGGGCTTGTTTCTGTTCAGTATTCACCTTCAGCCCACCCCTGGGAGGAAATGGATTTGAACCTCGACCTCCCACACCGAGGGCTGCCAACTTCAATTCCCTGTTCCATTGTGAGCTTGCCAATCACCACAGATTTATTTGATGTGTGCTGAGGGAAAGAAGAAAGAGGGTTATGGGGGGCAAGGGAGAGCATTGCTGCATTTGCAGGTCTTATTCCAGTGGGGTTCAGCTTCCAGGGGCACCGGGGTCAGCTCTCTGGCATCTCCCTGGCAATATCTGCCAAGAGGAGCATGAGAGCATGGCCAGTGATTTTTGGAAAGACCCTCTTTTGCTGTGTGCCTGGTGAATATTTGCCCTTTGAGTGTCTGCAGTGCAATACATCCCAGCTCCCCTGTGAGTTACTTAACCCATGTCATGGTCAGTAATCCAAGCCCCCCAGGCAGGGCAGGGGTCATGTGCCCTTGAGCTCTGCTAACAACTTGGCAGAGGAGTGCAGTTATTTCCCAACATGCCTTTGCTTTCCTGGTACAGCCACAAGCTTTCTCTTAGTAAAAATTCCTTTACTGAAAGCAAGGTCAAGCACTGCAACAGGCTCCCCAGGTAAGTGGTAGAGTAACCATGCCTGAAAATGTCCAAAAACTGAGTAGATGGGGCACTTTAGATACGGTTTAGTTGACACAGTGGTGATTGGTTGAAGGTTGGACTTGATAATCTTGGAGGTCGTTTCCAACCTTAATGATTTTATGATTCTATTTGTACTGCACATTTATTTTCAGCACCAACTTTGATTTCATACCACCCAAGAAGAGTACTCCTCATTTTTTTTCCCTTAAGAATGATCTCAACTTTATTTTTTCCTCCAGTTTTTTGATGCCTGTTTTTCAAGGCCTTGGCTGCCTATAATGTACAAACCCAAAAATAAACCCTGTGCAGAAAGTGGACCTGCAGGGAACAGGATCAGCTTTCCCTTCCAGCTCCTGCTGGAACTCACTCAGAGTGTTTAACAGAAGGGTCCATGGGCAGCACATGACAATGCCTTTAATCCTCTTCTGGTCATCAGGACCAAGGGAAAAAGTCCCAATTTAAGATATTGGGGCATCCATATAAACTGGTTTCTGTGGTTTCTTGTCAGCTTCTGGTTATCCATTTATTTTATCTCATTTTTTTGCTGTTTCTTGAGTAGATCTTGGCTTTATTCCACAGGTACTGGGTAATCCCTTTAAGCCACTCTGAGATGAAGGAACTGTTCCCTTTAAATCTTGCAGGATTCCAGAAAACTGCCAGCGACATAGTGGGAGCACAGTGGGGCTTGTTTTGCTCACATTGTGTGAAATCACAGTAGAACCAGCTCTTCAGAGTCCCAAGTCCTTTGCTTGACATGGATCTTGGTGCTGCTCCATCCTCAAAGCGTGGCTTTACACGGCTGGTTTGACCCTGGGGCTCCCAGTAACCAAGGGCTGCACCCCAGGCACACTCCAGAAAAATAGGGGAAAAAAGGAGGTGGGAATTACAAGGTGCCACTGAGCCCTGGACATGTAGTTGAGAGTTGCGACATCTGCAAAGGAAAGAAGAGAAAGGAGAATGTCTTGTCCCCTTTGACAACTGCAGGTCAGACAAGACCCTTCTGGAAGGCATTTACAGGGGGTACAAAACCCAGGAGAACATCAAACCCTGTGGCTGAGGGACACAGCAGGTGCAGCTCCTTCCCAGCCACGGAGACCAAAGGCTGCTCTGCAAACCTGCCAAAATCCTGTACTGACAGCATCCTTCCCAGGGTCTCCCTGGCAGGACCCACAGGTAAAGGTGGCCCATGGCCAGCTGTGGAAGTGCTGGGGATGTGAGGAGTCCTCTGGCAGCAGCTGCTTCTCCAAGGCACAGATGGGACAGCAGGCAGAGCTGGCCTCTCAAAGGGGGCAGCATCTGTCTGAAAGTGATTTTCTCTCCTGGGAGCCGTGGTCTTCAGCTTGAAGACTCAAACAGCTTGGCCTGTTCTCCTTGGTATTCCAGATGTGTCTTAAATTCCACCAACCTCTTTTCCTGCCCCTGCACTGTTATGTGTATAACACACAGGATAACCTGCTCCCATAGCCCACCCCTCTGTGTCTAACAGGATGCTGACATAAAAGCCTGCCTTTGCAATATATTTTATCAAAAAGGTTCCATTTCCCCTTCTTGTCTGGATTATTATAGTGGTTTTAGTCATTTCGTAGACAGCAAAATCATATAGTGAATATTAATGATGGTGATTTTACTGGGGCATTCTTTAAATTTAAATAGTAAATGTTTACTTACAGCCAACAGGAGTTTTTCAGGTATGGCTCATGTCCTTCAGGCCACTGTGGGACTGTCACAGTGGGATTTGGGGTGAGGGAATGAGGCAATAGGGACAGTGCAAGCCATCTCCTGCACACCCAAGCCTCACTCCTCTGCTGTGGAGATGGAGGGCCAAAGGATGCTGGTCCAGACTGTGAGAGGACACCCCATCTCCTGCTCCTCAGGTGACACTGTTCTCCACCACGGGCTGCAGGGACAGCTCACTGTGACCCCCTGTCAGGTTGGATTTTTAACTTGGGAAGGTGTTGACAGTTCCAGCTCTACCGTGCCAGCTGCATTCCCTGCTGGCAGATGCATCAAGGGTGATTTAAGAAAAGAATTTGCTTTCCTTTCATCTTCCCTGATGCTGCTGTTGTCCTCCAAAGTTGGCAAAAATCTGCCTTAATCTCAGGAATGAAGCAAAAAAATAGGGTGTCTTTTATGCTCTTTGTGCCATTAAAACCACGGGATTGTGGTTGTGTTTAGTTTAGGACTCTCAGATGTCTAAGAATTAAGATCAAACCCATGAAGCACCTATTGAATGTAACCCCTGAGGGGTGGGGGCTGCATGGGAGCAGTGGAGGGTGAGGGGGAACAGCACATCCCAAAACCTGCTCCTCTGGGAGGCAGAGAGAAAACATGCCCCAGCTTAACCAATGATAAATTACAGGTCTATCATTAAAACCTGCATTTTTTCAGACAACAGCTTCATTTAGAATATTTTCCATGTTGAATCAAGCTGTTGAACGTGAAAATGTGAAAAAGGAGCCCTGTGGGGTCCATGTGGGCAGTGCTGGGAGCAGGATGGATTCCTGGACCACAGTAACATATGCAAAAGCACCACCACTCATTTTGCTCACAGATACGTGGTGTTGTTCACCACTCCAAGCCTTTCCTGATCCATGGCTTTGGTGTCCTGATGGGTTCCATGACTGCCAGTGCCATTTGTTGGGGATCCTCCTGTGGCAGGGGGTGGTCCCAGCGGGCTGTGCCTGCCTGGAGCCTCCATCCCTGCGGATCCCCAAACCCCCTGACAGGGTGCCCAGCCTGAGGGGTGCAAAGTGTGGCACTGGGCAGACTCCAGCAGTCTGTCCCACTCAGCCATTCTGGGAGTCCAGGGTCACCCACAGGGAATGACAAAGCTGCTCCTGAGGCTCCAGGAAGGTTTCAGCAGCTCAGGCCATGCACAGTCCCAAACCACAATGATAGACTGTCCTTCCTTTCCACCTGCCAAAATAACTTCCCAGCAATAGGCTTTGTCTGGCTTTATCACAGGCTTATTGTCCCTGCTGAAGATTTATTAAATCCAGCAATGACAGCAGTTCTTTCTCCCAGTCACAAGCTTTTATCTTGTTGTTAAAAGTTTTAAACAGCATCTCACACAACAATGAACATCACATACATTTCAATGAGCCCCTTCAAGGAAGAAATTCAGCTAATCTCTGGTGAGTGTATCTCAATCTATTGCTTTTTAACTTATAAAAATGACTGTCTCCCACTACATTAAATCATAAGATAAGTGAACCTTGCTCTTAACTTTTCAGTTGGTATAATCCTGTATCTGCTCTTGCACACGTGGCTTTGGAGCAGATAAATTACTGTGCATGTGCCTTTCCTAGTGCCTGGAAAAGGGGATCAGGGAAGCAGCAGAGACCTCTGGACATTAAGGGCCAGGCAGCAGAGCATGGCAGAGGGAGAGGAGGAGCATTTCTGGCCTCTTCAGCTCTTCTGGTTGGTGCTTCCATACTCTTTTTCGGGCTCACATCAGCACATAAGTGGCCAGAACTCCCCCCAGCCGGATTAATCCTCCTTCTCCTCATATAAAGACATTTACCTGGGAACACTGGAGTGATATACAAATACAGGAAAGAAACCAGGACGGGTACACCCAGTGCAGTGAATTACCTGGATTTCATAGAGGTCAAAGCTTCACCCTGCTACAAGAGACCCCCTGAGCCACTGGCACTTCTCATCCGTCCTTTTCACACCTCTGTGATGGAGATTTGTCTGCAGTGTTGAGGCTCAGAGGAGATGGTGAAGGACTCTGAGATACAAAATAAAGCCCAGAGCACATTTGCTCACATCTCCTCGTGTATGCTGCTTAGCCCTCTACCTCCTGTGGAGTCCCAACACTCTAATTGCTCCTGCAGAAACATTCCTGGTCCTAAAAATCTTTCATATAGAATCACAGAACCATAGAATGGGATATGTTGGAAGGGACCTTAAAGCTCATCTCCTTCCACCCCCTGCCATGGGCAGGGACACCTTCCACCAGCCCAGGGTGCTCCAAGCCCCGTCCAACCTGGCCTGGGACACTTCCAGGGCTGGGGCAGCCACAGCTTCTCTGGGCAACAAGAGGTTCTCAGTTCCATGTCTTGTGTGAAGGCTGGAAGATGGTGTGTGCTGGAGTCAGGGAATGAAGATGTCCCATCAACCAAGAACAAAACTGCTGCAAAAACAAAGCTCTTTAATACTTGTTGGAGAAGCTGTGCAGGGAGTCACCTCTCTGGTACATCTGTCAAGCAGAAATTAAAATGTAGACTGTCAGAGATTAAGAAAGCAAAATAAAGTGCAAATTAGGAATAAATTTAGAAAGGAGACTTTTTCAGAATGTCTCCATTCTCTTCCATCACTGCACCACTGCTGGGCCTTATCTTCTTACCTGGAAATAAGGGGGATGGTACAGAAGTGTTGTTCCCTTCCCCACACACACACAACCCCGGTGTTTACTCAGCCCAGGGCTGACGTACAAGCTGCAGACACTAGAGGGCAAGGGTGTACACACATTTATTGAGGAGGGCACCCGGGACTGGCACAGCATCTGGGACAGGGCAACATCAGCCCTGGGCACTGATCCATCACTGACACTCTCAGAGATGCCCAGCACTGACTGCAGTCCCACCCCACCACTGCCAGGGGGACTGGTATCCCACTCCCTTGATAGTTTCTTCAGTTTTGATGTGTTCCTATGTCATCATTTTGTCTCCTGGGTATAGAAGATAGCTATAGTTTCTTCTCTGATTGGAGTGGCAGCTCCACAGAGTCTCCTTTCCATTCCCAAACTCATTATTGCTCTTTTTCTCTAAGAATCCCCCCGGCTGCAGGAACAGCACTCTGGGGTTTGTTCTCACTACCACGGAGCATCTCACAGTGTTTCCACCACATTTCCCTTCTTAACACAATCACCACTTCAAAGGCAACACACTTCAAATTCCACAAAGGTTGTGTTTATTTACAAGGAAAAACGCAGGTTTCGTTCATGGGGGGAAATGTGCTGGGAGGCAGAAGTGCCACGAGGAAACACCTGAGGCCCTGCACTTTGGAGCCTGTCAAGGCTCATGGAGAAAGTTGAATAGACAGGTAATTTTTCCCCAAGTATGCTCCTTCAAAGAGTTTGAACTCACCTTCGTGCTTCTGCCCAGGCAAAGAAAATGTACATGGATTAAAAATGCAGAGGTGCCTTCCTGTCCCTCCAGTAAATAAAAATGATACACAGACAACTTATTCTATCTTTTCTTTATGATTCTATTAAGTGATGAAGCATTATTTTATATATATATAATAAATAAATAAAATTATACAGAAAGAGGCGTTTACTCCTGGCCAAGGAGAAGAGCTCTGAGTATTCCCATCCTCCTCTGCACAGCCCAGGGGAGCAGAGCAGTGAAACCTGTAAATCATGGGGTGTTTCTCTGAATTAGGGACTGTCCCATGGGAGCACCAACTGCACTGAGGTTGGGTTGTGCTCTTGTAGTTTCACTGCTCCATACACGGCATCTCTGCCGCTGTGCCTGGTTAATGTGCAGCCCTGCTACCTCATGGCTATAAACTGGCATTTTATGCCACCTGGAAAGCCCAGGGAGGTGTTGTTGCCCCTGGGGGAGGAGGCTGGTCCAACCGCTGTGGTAATAAACACCCCTCACCTCCTTAGGCATACTGATGGTCTTGTCTCAGCTCTTCTTGAGCCCCCAGTCCCTTGCACAGGTGTGCAATATGTTAAAATCCCTGGGGAAACCCGTGATTTTTTAGGATCCACTCTGTACCCACAAATCCAGACCAAGGCAACAGCAGAGGGTGAGGACAGAGAACCCAGCAGCTGAGGAAGAACATTTACTACACAAAATCAGTCCACTTGGGGATTCAATGATTAATGCACAGTTTTTGGTTTGGAAACTGGTTTTGGTGACAAAGTTGGTTTTGGTTATGAAGTTGTCTTTCTCAGGTTTTTGAGGCAGTTTCCTTCAGCCTTGTAGGTTTCTGGGTCTGTTTGCTTTCCTTCAATATTTACACTGTGAAGTTTCGTTTGCTTTGCTGTACTTAAATATTGAAGCCATCATGTTTTACCTGCATAAATATTTGTTTTATTTAAAATCCACTTAGCTGGAAGATAAACAACAGAGTAAGAAATCAGAAATGACACTGAAATTTAAGAGGAAGAGCAGCAATTAACTGTGCCAAGGTGTTAACCTTTCTAAAATGCTGCCTTTGACAAGCGACACACAGATGTGTATTCATCGTTCCAAAGATGTTTCTCGATTTCAACCCATTTCTTCCCTCTCCTTTCCTCATTCCATTTCAGGTGCCACATTAACCCTGATGGAGGGAGGGATTTGAGGGGCAGTCAGGGGAGGTGGGAGCACACTGACTTTGCTGCTGGGAAATCCCACCAGAAGACACCCCAAAGGCATTTATGTGTATTGTCTCCAGTCTGCAGAGGTGCCTTCCTTGCCCTCCAGTAAATAAAAATGACACACAGGCAACGTATTCTATCTTTTCTTTATGATTCTAATAAGTGCTGAAGCATTTATTGGTGTGTGCCCCAGCACTGCACTGTCAGAAATCTGGGGCTGAGAGTATTTTCTGCCAAATGAAGGCACCCAGAGGCCAGGCTGGAGCTCCCCCTGCTCCATGCCCACTATCCCTCTGTACTGAAATGAGGAAGAAGTCACATTTTCAGTCCTGACACCTTCCATGGAGTGTGAGCACTGCAACTCTTTCTCCTCTAACAGCAGGTGTTACACCCATTCCATGCAGTTTTGGAGCTCAGCTCCCCATGCAGTCTGCACTGTGTGCCCGTGCACAGTGTCCAAATGGAATAAAAATGCACCACTTGGTTTTTTCCAAGATGAATTAGCACATAAACAATATGTACCCGAAATGTCTCGTGTGCTTTTCCCAACAGGAAGGGTTAAATGAACAATAAAGCTTTCTCCCCTCCCTAAGCAGATGCACAATGGTTTTATAATGATATTGATCTCACAAAAACTGTGAAATGCCTGGCCAAAGTACTAGTTAGCTTTTGCAGGGCCAAGGAAAGCTCAGACGGAGGGTTTAGATGAATATACATCTCCTACATCCCCTGCTGACCCTCCAAGCACGAGGAGGATGTTCAGCAGCCCCACTTGAAGCAGCTTTTGTGCCATGGGGCACCCGAGTGGCTCCAGAAGCGTCTTTTCAGTCAGACTTTTATTATAATTTCCTGTCTGGTTTAATCACGACGACCCTCTCAAGTGTACATTTCATTTTTCACTCTGGAGGGGCTGCACAGGCCCACCTGGCCCCCAAAACCACGGCCAGGACCTCGAGCTTTGGGCAGCACATCCCCTGGGAGCAAAGGAAAGATGCAGCAGAACTGCAGTGAGCCCTGAAAGCCACAGCTGGGAGTCTGACCCCAAGGAAGGCAAGAGCGTTGGCAACCTTTGGGTGAGTCAGCAGGTACAATTCCCAAGGAATTTGGGATTAACAGCTGATCCAGCTGGAAAGCAGCAGGCTGCCCCTTCCAGCACCCCTGCCCTGCTCCCAGGGGATGCTCCAGGACACCCCGCTGGCCACAGGGAGCTGCAGGGGCTCAGGACACACTGTCACCTGCCTGCAGTGATTGCTGCTCCTCCTTCCACACTGCTGAACCCCGGGGGGAAAGGGTGGGAGTTCAGCAGAACTGCTCCAATACACAATTACTGCAAACCGCAGGAGCTCTTTAAAACACTTCTGGGCCTCCAGCCTCAAATATAAATTAGCAGGTGGGTGTTAATGTATTTTTTCCCTCCTGTCATGATGATGGATTTTTCACTTTAAAGATAAGACAGTGCCTGATAGAGCCAAATATTGACAGAGGAGATAAAGAGGCCTGTTATGATAATGGGCATAATGAAATGCTGTTTATAAAAGTATAGATGGAAATACAGAACTCTCCCCACTGTGGAATATTGATCCCTTCAAAAGAAATAAAATCAGCTTTCTTCTGCTACTGTACCTGCACCTGTATTTTATACCTGCAGTGGAAACATCTAAAAACAAAGTTCTCCAATTTTGTGCCTTGCTGATTTTTTGTAGAACCAATGACCTCAGGCCTGTCAGTTGGCTCAAAGTACAAAAATTGCCACAAACACAATTCATGAGGAAACTTTGCCTCAAGAACACCAATATGAGCCTGGAGTAACTCCATGGACCTTTCCTTGATCAGGAAAAACAAGGTCTGACAGAGCAAAAAAAAAACAGTGTATCAGCATTCTTATCTCTCTCTAGCTGGAAAGGAGAAGTGGGAAGGAAAGAGAAAAAAAATAGATATGTTAGATGAGAACATTATTTGAACACCTGTAGCTCCCCCTCAGTCTTTCTGTCACTCTCTCTCCCTCTATATTTATATATATATATAAAAATTAAACTCAAAATTATCTATAAATGACCTTAAACTCCAGAGTGGCCGGGCATGCACAGGTGTTTGAGCTGAATGAACCAAATCCCATGGCAGAGAACAAGTCCCCCTCTCCCTGGTGGTGACCAGGTGCAGTGTCCCTCCTTGCTGGAGCAGAGCAGCTGCACTAGGACCTTTGCCAAGACTCCTGCTCAGCCATCCCACACAGCGCCCAGGATGGAAAATGGTTAGATCAAATAAAAAGCATAGGTGGTTCTAAATGGCTATATAAAATATAAAACATAACCAGAACTGCCTAATAACTCCAGAGAAAGACTCTGCCAGGCTCTGTCAGATGAAACTCCATCATCTCAAACCTCCCTGGAGTTTTCCTCTGTAATCCATCACTAAAATGAAATTATAGCAGTTACCATGGAAACATCTTGACCAATAGCCTGATTTTTTATTTTTTTTCCCCACACGAAGAGAAATACTGTTCCATTCACACCCAAACCTGCCCCTCTGTCAGGGCTGCTTTGGGTAGGTTGATGTTCTCCTTACTCACCTGCTTGGCAAAAGGCAAACTTTTCAGTTTCCCTGCCATGCCCTCTTAGTGCCATTATTTCTCCTATTGCTCCTTTTCTTGTTTCTCTTTATGAATAAACTGCTGAGTAACATGGAGCTGTTCAGAGAAAAAGTAATGAATGGTTGAAACCCACACTAATATATCTGTGTAGGTTCTCAGTTTTCATTCAGAAATTGTTCAGTCCTGGTTTTCTACTCACATTTTAGAGCTAAGAAATCACATCTAAGAGCAAAGTTAACTCTGGGAGGAGAAGTAAAACATTCACTCTTAGGCTGAAATCTTCAAACAAGCCCATGGGAATGAATCTCCAGCCCTGGGTTCCTCCAGTCATCACTCCATGGAATTCAGAACCTGAATTTTTGGGGAAACTACACCAAGACACTTCCTTCACCTTTTTAAGGGCATTGTGGGGTTGCTCAGTTTGTGGCAATAACATTTCATTGTGGCCACACATTTACTGAGTCTTTACACCCTTCATCCCAGCAGACACTTGGCCAGACCCTCCCTCTCCCTGTTCTGATGAGATCAGACTCCCCACTGGAAATCCCAGAGCTGACCCATCACGTGCTGACTGGGACCTTCCTCGTCTACATACAACTCATTTGCCATCTCTGCACAATTGTGCAGATTTAGAGTGTGATTGCAGGCATAAATTGTCCTCCCTCACTGAACCCAGTGTGCAGCCATATGTTATTTCAGGAGGCTGACTTTTTATAAAGTTGTATTTTTTTTATGTCCAAGACAGTACAAAACTTCTGTTTTCAATCCAAACAAAGCCTGTTCTGAACCTCTTTTTGCTTAGAGATTGTGTTTCAGCAGCTTGTTTAAAATTAAAACCTAAAGGAACAGTCATAAGAGGTCTGATTTATTATTAATCACGGGGAAAGATAAATGTTTTCAATCACTTCATGTCTACAAAGTACCACGGCTCCCACCAGTAACTTCAATGGCTCAGACAGCTTCCTGGGCATTTTAATCTTCAGTACCCAGGGGACAAAATTATGGCAATAGTGGTAAGTAATGAATAGGGATTAGTAGTTAAACAACCACTTAATTAATGAGAAGAAAAGGCTAACTGAGTATTTAACTGTTTGGGATGTGCTGGCCTCCTGTTTCTGTGAGGAGCTGGGCTGAGGTTCCAGGGTCACTGTTCTGAGGATGTACACCAGAATACTGGGTTTCCTCAGTGTTTTCAACGTAGGAAAAACCCAGAGGGCATTAAGAGTTTGTAAAAGAGCTGTTTTAGTGCACCGAGGAAGAGATAACACAGGCTCTGACAAAGCCCCTGACCCCACACGCAGCAAATGTAATTTCCTCTGAAATATTTTGCCATTGGTGAAATCATTCTCTGAGACCAGAGTGCCTTGGGCACTCCAAGGCTTCTAACAGGGGATCTGACTGTGGGGCTATTCATATGAAACAGTAACCTCATTGGCCATGGACCAAATGAGGGGCTGGGGCTATGCCAAAGGAGTTACCCTGTGCAGGAGCTTCCCTGGAGGGAAAGGTACAGCACACATGGCCTTTAAGGAACATCCCCTGGAAATGGCCCTTACCTGCAAGGCTGGATGTCCAGCAATGGGCTGGACAACGGCAGTTGTTCACTGAGTTACCTCCAGAGGAGAACAACCCAGTTACTGCTGTGCAGCTGAAAGTCCTGTAATTCCCAGCACTGCAATTGCAGCATTCGCCCTGGAGATCCCCCCACGAGGCACTGGGTGTCAGCAGGGCCTGAGTGACAGTGGGGACACTCTCTCTGGTGGTGAAGTGTAGTGCCACATCACCCATAAATGAACCAGCTGAGGAGTGTTGGTGCACACACACCCTGCTGAGTGCCCAGTCCTCCTCCTCCTCCTCCTCCTCCTCCTCCTCCTCCTCCTGCCCTTCTGCAGCTCTTAGAATCCAGGAATGGTTTGGATTGGAAAGGACCTTAAAGCTCCTCTCATTCCACTCCCTGCCATGGGCAGGGTCATCTTCCACTCAACCAGGTTGCTCCAACTCCCATTCAACCTGGCCTCCCACCTAAAAAAAACAGACACCAAGAAGAAAAGGAAGCAACAGAAAGGGATGAGCAGTTAGGAACACTGATGTATCATCACAGCCACTCTCTTTAAGCATTCACCAGGTATAAATATCACAGTTCTCCAAACTGTCAGATTTATTCCCCTTTTACCTCTCCTGCCATCTGTGCATCTGCCATTCCCAACACACACAGCACTTAGCAATCCAATTTATTGTTCTCATCTGCTTGGGGCTTTTAAGTACGTGTTGAAGTTTGGGTCAGAAGTTGCCGTTTGTGTGAGGCTGTGATTCATGCAGAGGGAACAGATTTAGAGCAGGCAGTAGGAAACCCATGCACATGCCCTATAAATCAGAGCTGAGCCTCCCCAGGGCACATAGCACTCACTGCACAGGAGCTGGGATGTGTGTCAGTGGAGAGCACTGAGTGGCAGGGAAGGTGATGAACACTGCCAGGGCATTTACTGGCTCTGGGAAAAAGGAGGAGCTGCTGCTGCTTCCTCTGGGATCCCAGAGTGGGAGGGAACAGTCCCTGCTCCACCATCAGGCTCCCTTCACCGTGCTGGTGCTCCGAGATGCACCACAGCTCCTGGAAAGGACAGAGTTAATGCCCCTCGGGTTTAGATTGGTCTCTTTTCCACGTTTATGTGCCCTGTTTACTGCTCAGCCTGCAGCATTAGCATACTGAATTATCTTAATTTCCCCAGAGCTGTTTATTTGTCCATTAGGTGAGACATTACAGCCATTATTTGGCTGATGCTGCACCAAAAGTTCCCTTCTGTTGAATTGCTCCAAACCTTCTCCACTGTGAAATACCTGTTCCCAATATCAGCAGTGTCTTCCACAATACTTAAAGAATAGGATAAGTGCATCAACAGGAGTATTTATTTTCAAGTACACTTTAAATGCAGATCTAGAAGGAAACCCTAAGACCCCAAAGCCTTTCACCATTGTGCAGGAAGCATGGCAAGGATGGGCCTTGTTTTCATCACGTATCAGCAGTGGATGAAGCTTTAAAATGGAAAAATGACTGAGGGAATACTTCTAAGTGCATATTACAAGGCGAGGTTTGAACTGTGCAGGGCACCCGGAGTGTGGGATGAGCAGCTCCCCATCAGCCCAGCAGCACCCGCAGTGCCCAGGAGAACAGCTCCCCATCACCCCGGGGTGGCAGCCCAGGGGAGCACAGCCTGCTGTCAGGGACAGGAGCTTGCTTCTTCCACCTCTTGACAGCCCTAACTCTCATTTAAAAGAAGTTACATCACCCCGGCTCCAGGAAGCACCAGCTCAACCCAAGCACTTGGAACATCCAGATTCTCCCAGCTTAAAGATTTCCTTTAAGACAGTGAGTAACAGCAGTAACACCTCCTTCTCCAACCAATCCATTCTCCTGTGCCCTGGCTCACTGAGGGTTCTGGGGGTCGAGGTCTGGGCAGGACTCGGGGCTGTGCCAAACACAGCAATCCCTCCTCAGACAGACAGACAGGCAGACAGACAGACAGACAGACCGAGCTGGCAGCTCCCTATCCAAGGCGGGGTGTGGCAAACACCAGCCTTGCTGCAATCACACACATACAGCTCCTGGGAGGAAGAGAGACCAGAATGAGGAACCCTTTTTTAGAAGGGGATATATATATAATATGAGGTTCACAAAGACCTCCAAGGTCATTGAATCCAACCAGTTTGGGTTGGAAGGGATCTTAAAGTCCATCCAATGCCACCCCCTGCCATGGGCAGGGACACCTTCCACTAGCCCAGGATGCTCCAAGCCCCATCCAATCTGGCCTTGGACACTCCCAGGGATGGGGAATCCAATAGTTTTCGGACACTTGTAATGATATTTGCATTAAGACTTGCTTTAGCAGCACCACAGGCCAGGTTTTAAGAAGGGACAAGGAATGCTCCTCCACATGTGCTGGGCACGGGCACTGGGCTGGGGACCAGAGTTTGCCACAGGGTAAAGACCTGACTGTGGAGCTCTGAGGTAGTGACAGATGGCACCAGTTCTCTGGGGCTGCTGGATCTTTCTTTACAGATAGAAAGCAGAAACTACATTTCTAAGATGATGTCCCGGCTGAGAACAGGCAATTAAAATTGGGCTGCTGTGTTTGATTTTCAATATCTCATTTAAATCTTGTAACAAAGTTCAATTAATGACCTTGGAAAAGTTTTTCTAATGCTGCTTCTCTTCAGTGTTTTTTATGACTTTTCCTCCTGCACAGCCTTTTTTCTTCCCTTTGAATCCAGGCAATATTACAGAAATATTATCTTTGTAAATGCAGGTGAAGTTGATGATACTATTGATTTCAGATGGCCTGCCAGTTGGAGACAAATGTCCACATCAGTTTGGAGGCACAAAACAAAGATTTCCAAAGTACTAAATTATTCAGCACAGTCCTTCCTCCATGGAGGGCTGAGAAATGTCTGTAGGAAGAACAGGACACTGACTCGAAGGAAAAGAGGGATGTGAAGGAGGAGGCAGGTGGGAGCCAAGATACATGGACAGAGCAGCAAGGGGAAATGCCAGAATAAATGAATTTTCCTTCTTCTTCATCCTCAATCCTGTCCCTGCCCCAGCCATTCACAGGAAACTTCCCAAACACCCTCCAGAACAAATAACATGGTCACTGGGACCTGATTTCGTTAATCTGTTCCTGAAATGTTCTAAGCCAGGTACACAAAAATCTCACAGTTCAGTTCCCAGAACTGAGAGCCTCCTGCTCACAGACTGAGCCCCTGCCCGTGGTGCCACAGGTCCCTGGAGCTCCTCCCTGAGTGGCCTGAAATAGTCCAAGACCTTAAATGTGATGCACATCGGGGTGCAAAGGGTTAACTGAGAATTCTGTTCCCCCAAGAATTCTAAAACCCCATTTTGAAGAGATCTGTTCTTCACCACCACATTGTGTCTCAGTGCTGAGACACTTCCCAATCTGAAAGCACTTAATGAGATAATTTGCAGAGAGCTTTAATGAGTGCCAGTCATCTCCTGGCTCGCTCCCGCTGCAAACTGCTCTGACTCCCTGCAGCCACTTTCACAGGTATGATTTGGTCCTAGAAACAGGGTAGTTTTTTTTTAAAAGCACTGCAGTCTAAATTATGTCATATTCTCAGTGAAACATTCAGAGAGTAAATGTAGAGTCCTGGAGAGAAAAATGTTACTCACAATTTTCACATAATGGAGCTGCAGCATAAAAATGCCCTGGGCTGAGTAATTGTGAAAGTGGAGCCAAAAATAAAACCCTGAATTTTTTCCCAAAGTGAATTTCAGACTCCCATATCCATGGCAAGAATAAAAGTTTAATTTCCATCAATATAAAAGGATTACAGCTTAGATTTGCATGGATTGTCACAGTGCTTGGCTCCATCAGCTGAAGTTCCTGGATCCTGTCTCAGGTCAGCCCACACAATCAGCTGCAACAGCAGGAAATGGGAAAATCTAAAAAACTGCTTATTTTTCACTTGTTTTGCACTCCCTGATGTCATGTTTAGGTAGAAGTTGCACATTCATTAAAGGGTTTATTTTTTTGTTGTTTTTTTTCCCTGTGGCAGTGAAAGAGTTGCATCCAAGAGCAGAGCCACTGTCCAGGAGCTGCCCACTTGGTAAAGGGTCCAGCCCCTCCTGAGCCTGAGGAAAACACAAACCTGAGGAAGCACCAAGAAATTCCAGCAGAAATTATTAAACAGAGGATTAGTGTCACAATCTGAAAGGACATTTGCCACCAGATCTGTCTCCCACACGACCACAGCCTGCAGGTCCAGCCCTCAGAGAGCTTCACTAAATGTTCTCATCAGCTTGTACATGTGAGTCACAAAATCCCAGAATCCCAGGATCCCTGAGGCTGGCAAAGCCCTGCCAGCCCCCAGAGCCCACCCTGTGCCCCATGCCCACCTTGTCCCCCAGCCCAGAGCTCTGAGTGCCACGGCCAGTCCTGCCTTGGGCACCTCCAGGGCTGGGCACTCCAACCCTCCCTGGGCAGCCCCTGCCAAGCACAAATTCCTCCTGCTGTCCCACCTGACCCTCTCCTGACACAGATTGAAGCCATTTCTTCTTGTCCTCTTCTTCTTGTCCCTTCCCTGGGAGCAGAGCCTGACCCCCACCTGGCTGCAGGTTACCTGGTTTGGCAGAAGCATCTGGGCTATGCAAACTTTGGTGGGTATTTTTCCTCTTTGTTTCCCTTTAGTTCATAAGCAAAAGCAACTCTCCTACACTGGGAAGAGCTTTTGCCATCTTTTAAGCAAGTACAGAGTCTCCAAGCTCAAATTGCACTAATAACTTATTCTGGTCTTGAAATCCCCAGGGTTATTTCACAGAAAATGTATTTTAAGATGTTTGGCTCCAAAATGACAAGATAACAGACGATACATATTCATTTTCTCCCCCAAGATGGTGATGAGATGTAACAAAATAAAGTGGCAGGCTCAGCAGATCCTCCCTCCCCCAAACAGACGACTTGTGGCTTTATCTCCCCAATACCACCCGAATTGTGCTGCCATTTATCTTGAGGGGGTGTTTATGGAAGGGATTGTTTGCAGCTGGAGCTACAAGGCATGAAACAAACTGATAATGGAACTTTCTTTTGAAGCTTATTCTTCTGCGGTGACATTTTTCTTTTTTCCTTTATGAGCTTCATGACAGCCGAGCAGTAATTTCCTTTCTGTATTTTAGCACAAACAACAGATTAGTGTCACACTGTTTGCTGGGAGGTTTTGCTTGCTGCTTGCATGAGCACTTGTTGGCATTTGGCGTGTTCCAAATAAATAATGCGGTCATTCATAAAGATAAAAACCAGGAACATCTTCTTGGCACGGCAGAACGCGCCTAGCACAGATCCTGAGTGTGCTGTGCAACCACAGAGGCTGAGGTGAATAATGGAATTTGGAATCTGAATCACAAAACACGTAGGCCAGGACTTTGTCTTCTCTAACAGACAGAACTGAGCCTTTGGCTGCAAACACAGCAATCCTCACAGGCGAGAAAAATGTAACGTAAATTAATGGCATAAATCACAAAGGGTAAATTATTTAGTTGTAGAATATACAGAATACAGAATATAACCTCATTGAAAAAAATTACTTTAATTTTTGCCTTTCTTCACACCATAATTAATTATTTTTTCATATTTAAAGCAGTATCACTGCAAGGAGCCACAAGGAAACATTGCATGGTAGTTCCTCCTGTTTTTCTCACATATCTCTCCAAGGCAAAGTTTTCTTTCTTCCTCTCCTCCTCCAGCATTTAAAAATCAACCTTACAAGGACCTCTTCTGTTTTCCCCAGTGCCTCCAAAGCAAATGCCCCACCCCAGATTTGGTTGCTGCTTGCTCTCCTGCTTTGCAAGGCTTTGTGAACTGCTCCTGCTCCCACGGATATCTCCTTGAATATCTGCTGCCAGAGGATTTCCTGGAGCACAGCCAGGCCCTGATGCTGCCCCAGCTCGTGGCCAACCCAGCCCTGCCCACGATGGCACAGCCTGCCAATGCCGTGTACAGCCAGCTCAGATGTAATTAACTGAATGCCAAACTAAATGAGTATTGGCTTAGAACCTCTTATTTTAAACAAAATCCTGAAAATATCACATTTTAGCATTAAGTCAGAAGGATGACACACAGTTTCCCAGGGTTTTATGAGAATGTGGCCAATGCAGTGGCCCTGCAAGGTTCATGAGAGGAGCCCGGTGATCTCCACCGACAGGGGAAGGTTCTGATGTGGCAGCAGAGCAGACACAGGTGAGGGGGAACCAGCCAGAATGAACCAGAAGAGCAAAAGAATGACAGAACCACAGGAGCACTGAGGCTGGAAAAGATCTCCAAGACCATCGAGTCCAACCCGTGGCCAATGCCCACCTTGTCACCCAGCCCAGAGCACGGAGTGCCATGGCCAGGCATTCCTTGGACCAGGGAGATGGAGGTGAAGAAGATCAACATCAGCACAGGGAAAGGGCAGAGCTGGGCAGACCATGATGGGAAAAGCCATGGGGAAGGTGGGATGGGTTCCTGTCAACAACAGAAGCTGCTGTTCCCAAACTTAGAGCTCTTTTAAGTAAAAATTATGGCAGAAGAGTGCTGATGCAGCAGGGCAGACACAGAGGTGACACCCCAGGAGTGCCCAGATTTTGCAAACGCTCTTGCTGCCACTTGCACACTTTGTTTGGGTGGAACAGTCGTGTTGCAGGGCTCAGAGCCCTGCTCTGTGCAGCAGAGCTCAGCAGTGTCAGCACTGCTAGTGCTCTGTCAAGGCATTCAAGTGACAGGGAATTCGAACAGTTCATTTGGGAAATGGATATTTTGTTAGAGGCAGACTCGGGATAAATGGGAATTTTCCTGCTGCCGTCACTGGGAATGCCAAGGAGCTGTAACTCAAGAGCCTGGGAAGGGGTGAAGGCAGAGCTGTGGGAGAGGCTGGAGCCTGCAGGGACGCAGCTCTGTCCTGGGAAACCTGAGCAGGGCATTCCATGGCAGGCACGGGCTGCTGGCCCTGGAGGAGCTGGAGTCCACAGCTGCCATAACACTTACGGGTGGGACTGGAATTGTCCTACAGACAGGGCAAAACCACCGGGATTTTGGACAATCACCGAGTCACAGAGCATTAAGGCTGGTAAAGACTGAGTATCTTTTTGGCCCAGGTGCTCTCCTGACTCCTCAGCCATCAGGACTTAGGTGTGGTTCAGTCCAAGGTTCATAGTTTTGCTTGGCTACCACAAGCAATTAAGAAAATTGATTGATCTGCAGACTGAACCCTTAATATCATCTGAAATACAGATTACTTGAGTTTTGATCAATAGCCAAGATATAATTGAAAATGTGTTTCCTCAGTTGAGCATGCTGTGCTCCTAATGCCCAAGACACTTTGGAGGGTTTGACTGATTTGGAAAAAAAGTGAAGCAAATGAACCACCATCTGTACGTAGTTGTTTGATGTATGTGGTTTTATTAAGATCCAAACAGCTCCTAAAAATAGGGGTTTGGGTTTTCTTTGCACACCAATACAAGATATGTACATAGTGATTTGAAAAAAAAAAAAACCAAACTAAAAATCTACCTTTAAAGACCACCATGAAAAATTATTTACAACTTCCACAAACTTCACATTTTAAAAATAAAGTACTACAAAATTCCTTTTGAAGTAGATACAGAAGAATTAAGAACAAACCTTTAGCAATTTTCTCTGGACAGAAATAAACAGCTGAAGAAGACTCTTTTGAAAGCTGAAATAAAAGCCCAGAGTGGGGATCAGGAGCCCCGGCTGCCCCCGGGAAGCCCAGAGAAGAGGGAGGTGGTGCCGGTGGCTGCAGCAGATGCAGCTCCCCAGCCCAGCATCCCGCGGCTGGTCCAGCAGCTCCGCACAGCCATTGCCATGGCAACTCGGCAAGAACCTCTCCGGTTCTGCTGCAAAGCGTCCCCGAGATGCAAAGCCTGCCAGAGCAGTCCCTGGGCACGGCTAAATGAAGGAGCAGCCAGATGAGCGCCTCTTTTCCTCTCTGTCTCCTGGGAGTTGCTGCTTTACCAGCCTTTGCTTTGCTGCTGCTGAGTATTTTTAATTTATACGCTGAGCTTTTCCCTTCTCCATTGATTCCCTACATGACAAGGGAAGTCCAAGTTATTGGCCCTCCTCCCCTGTTCCCCACAGCCCCCTGGAAGGAGACAGGCTCTTTTTTTTAGGAAGATCTGCCAATTACCTGGAGCACCAGCATCTTATTTTCAAGTACAGCAGATGTTTGTCCCTATATTATGGGAGTCAACCTGGGAGACCTTTATTCAGAAGCTACTGCTATGTACAGACCTGTGACTCCTCCTGCTGTGGGATTCAATCTCCTAGGTTCCTAAAAAAGCCAGGATTTGGCTGGATGTGCATCTCTCATGCACAGGTAAATTCCAAACTGTGTAGAACATGGAATGTTGGAGGATAATGAAAAGTTTATGGTTCCTGCAGGAAGGGTAATCATAAGGCAAGGCAGCTGGTGTGATCATACTGTGATGAGATATGGAGGGTTTATTTTTATGATTTCCAATGTTATTTCAGTCCAGCACAAACCACCAACACCCTCCAAAAGTAAAGGCCATTTACTGGCTGCAATAACTGGGAATGATGTCCCCTCTTCCCCTGCTCAGAGCCTGTAAGAATTAGGGAATCATGGAATTGTGTAGGCTGGGAAAGCCCTCTGAGACTACGGAGCCCAACCATTCCCGCAGCATTGCCAAGGCCACCGCTAACCCATGTCCCCAAGTGCCACACCCACACATCCTTTAAATCCCTCCAGGGCTGGGGACTCCCCCCCTGCCCTGGGTAGCTGTGCCAGGGCTGGACAGCCCTTTCCATGAAGAAATTGTTCCTAATATCCAATCTAAACCTCCCCTGGGGCAACTTGAGGCTGTTTCCTCTTGTTCTGCAGCTGGTTACTGATAAGATCTGGAATCAGCAGTTGGTTGGTGACACCACACAGACCCAGCAGTTTGGTTTAGTCACTGCATTAGCACTGACCACCATTACCTGCTGTTAAACACCTTCACCTACCTGCCAAATATTTTAAACATGACTCACCCAAATGGTGGGTGAAATACTCCATTTTTGTGTGAAATACTCCATTTTTGTATGAAATACTCCATTTTTGCATGAAATACACAAATATTATGAAATACAGATAGAAATCCTCATACTGATGACAGTAATTTTCCTACAGGGATCACCCTGGGTTGTATTTCCCAGCACGACTCATTATTCTGTCTGTGATCAGAACAGATCCTCTACATGGAACTTATCTCTTTTGATATAAAAATACTTTATAACTCTAAATTATAGACCAAAAAATGACTACAAAGTGGAAAATTACTATTGGGGGATAAAAAATAATCTGATTAATTGCTTTCTGATCACTGTATACAAAGATCAGGATATGAGAATTGCATTTTATTGAGTTTATTCCTTCTATATGCTCACATAAAAGTTGGGTTTATCTTTTAATTGATCTACAGTGAATTTACATATAAATCTAGAAATTTGGAAGTGGGAAGGTGGCTTTAAATGAGCAGCAGAGAAGACACGTGGCAGGAAGTCAAGAAAAGGGAAAGGCTTAAAATCAGGGTTAAGCTACCCTTAAAGAACACTGTTGCCATTTATCCTCTAATTAATCAAGCTTTTGTCTTAATTTCCGTAATACCTTCACAATTCTAGGAGAAATCAAATTTTTAGTTAAGAAATCTTTGCCAGTGACAGAGAATGCAGCCTCGTGCTGCCTCCTCAGAGTGCCTGTCCTGTGCAGATGCTGCTGAAATGAAATAAAATGCAGCAAAAAGAGGCTGTGAAACAGCTGCCGAGGCCTATAAAGATATTTCATGGCAGGATACAACACACTTTTATGGCCCAAAGTACAATGAAATTAAGATTCATTATGGATTAGTTAAGTCTGGGGAGGCCATCGAGGTAATTTTAAAATGGTACAAGTTACATATTGCAGCAGTTGGATCAGGGAAGGGAGCTGAGATGGAGGAGCTGGAAAGGATCCGAGCTCCACGATGAGAGGCAAATCCCCCCTGTGAGAGCAGAGCCAAGGCTGGCAAAGCAGATCCTCATGCCCCCTGTGCATGTGCCCCTGGCTGGGGAGCCCAGGGCTGGGGGCACTGGGACAGACCCAGGCTCCTGCAGCACCACCTGGGATCACACTGTGCTTACAGGAACAAGTGGGGTCAGAGATCTCGTCCAAGAAATGGCTAAAACCTGAGGATTTGTCCCACCACTTTGTGCTGGGAGGGGCCATAGAACAACAGGGTATTGAGCCCCCTCCCTCCTGGCATCCCACTCTCCATCCTTTGCTCCCTCCTGGCATCCCACTCTCCATCCTTTGCTCCCCCCTGGAATCCTCTCCAGGCACTCCAAGCTCCCCCTTATGACTCCTTCTAGGCTGCGGGGGAGGTTCTGGGGGCAGCAACTCCAGCAGCAAGCCTGAACAATGCCTTTAAAGCCCGGGGAGGGGATGGAGAAGGGCTCTTTGGTTATTTTCTGTTGTTCCAAGAGCTGCCTTTGCAGCAATGCACTCTGAGACTCAGGGTCTGACCCCGTGCTCGCCCCTGCAGTTGGTGTTACCCATCAAAGGACTCTGCAGCTGAGCCTGCTCTGCAAAGCTCTGGGGCCACTGTTTTATTTAGCAGAGGCCATTTGTTTCATTATTTTGATTTCAAAGACACTCAATGAACCCGCACCCACACATGCTTGCATTTTACACATTTAAATATTTATAATCATATTGAAATACTTAGAATGCATTGCAAGAGCTTGTTTGGAAGGCACGGGCTCCAGCTGTGACACCCCCGTGCCTGGGGTTTCCTCAGACCCCATCCCCATCCCCATCCCTGGCCCTGGTACCCCCTCCCAGGTGCCCCTCGCCCCGTTTGCCACAGGGACCAGGCAGGTGGCCCAGGTGTGGCCACAGGGACCAGGCAGGTGCCCCAGGTGTGGCCACAGCACCCGCTGTGCTCCCAAGAGCCTGCCTGGGTTAGGGGCAGGATGTTCCCCAGGGCTGGGCAGCCCTGCCTGTCCCTGTCTGTCCCCTCCAGTTTCAACTACAAAGTCTCCCAGCAGGTGCATTTCTTGTGGGAAGGGCACATCCTTCACCCCCAGGCCCATTTGCCCCCAGGGACAGGTAAGAGACCCCCCAAACCAGCTCAGGGCTGCCCACCCCCAGCTCCACACCTGGGGAAGACACTGCAGGCTTGTTCAGTGGAAACACATCCCACCTCTGTGCCGAGGGAACTTCCCTAAATTATCAGGTAACGTTGAAAAATGTTTTATTCATAACTGGTTTCGTGCCTGGCACTTGCTTTTCTTTTGCTACATATTTAAGACACATTTAATTTAACTTATTTGAAAGCACCAACATATTTCCTAATTACCTGAAGTACTTAAACGGTTTCCACGCTGTTAATAATTTCTTTTTTCTCTAGCTCTGAGGGATGAGATGCTGTCAAAGGAACTTGTTCCCAGGGGCTGGGTGTCCCTCCCATGGGGAACAAGGACCTCCACTGCCAGACAGTAAGAGCTGGGGGACCTGGGGAAGAATGGGGACCCCCCTCCTTCTGTCCCCACACACAGTGGCAGGGAAGAGGGGGCAGATCTGCCCCTCCAAGGCAGCAGAGTTTAAAGTGATATTAAAGCTCCAAGGGTTTTCCTCGGGGCTGATGACGGAAGAGGTGCAGGCACACGTCAGGGCACTGCAGGGACCCAGGTGTAGTGTTGGTCGGGAACACGGCGGGGAGAACCCCAAAGTTCTCAGCACAGCAGGGGCAGGGCTGTGTCAGTCACTCATTTGGTGTTGTGGATCCACAGTGTGTCTGTCGTGTGACCCCGAACCGGAGCCGCCTCCTCAGACTGAGCCCCACGAGGACAACACTTTGCACCTTCACCTGCTCCTCCAACTCCAGGGTCTTGTACAACTGGCACCAGAGAGAGTCAAAATTCCTGTGCTTCCCCAGGAAAAGCTGTGGCTTAGGAGAGATGTTGGACTCATTGTTTATCCCACACTGCAGAGGGGACACGAGCAGCCCCTTTGTGTGACAAAGCCACTCTCAGAACTCCATGGCACTTCAGAAAAAAGTGGCAGAGCAGCCTTTTCCAGGGAATATTCACACAGCCAGGGCTTCCACCAGCCAGCTGGACTTTGGCCAGAACACCCCAATTAACATCCCTAGCATGGTGTGAAATGTGCTGTATGGTTTTTAATTAGGAGATGTAGGTGAGACCTTGTTTTCACACTGTCCCCCCAAGGAGGGCAGCACCAGCAGCAGCTGCAGAGAGCCCTGCCTGGTGTTCAGAGACAGGAGGCACAAGGACTGGCACCAAATTACAGCCTTGTCCATGACTCACTCAGCGCTCTCTCAGCAGCCTGAACACGGCTCTGACTCTGACACCAGCACTGTGACAGTCAGGCTGAAACTTACTAATTAAAATAAGAGAGAAGGAAATTTTATAATTCATAGCACAAAGGAAATACCTTCAACTTGACATACCCTCTTGTCCTGGGCCTGCTCACATCCCTGAGCCTCAAGTCTCATCCTCTTATGGCAAAGGGAAGGTGGCATCCAGCACCTCTAGAAATGATACTGCAACAGTGCTGATGTCCATGGGTTTGGGTTTGAAGGGACCTTGGAGCCCATCTCATTCCACCCCCTGCCATGAGCAGGGACACCTTTCACTAGACTGGGTTGCTCCGAGCCCTGTCCAACCTGTCCAACCTGCGATCCTCAGGTGCCTCCCCTGCTTCTTCCCTTCCCATATATAATTTTATGATCATCAACGTGCTAGAGAAGTGTTAGATTTTAGTTGTGAACTCTCTCAGCTCGCAGCCCTGTCTGGGGCTTTGCTGTTCCCACTGCTCCAGTGGAGCCAGACCAGCAGAAGCCACTGCCCAGCTCTGCTCCAGTCTGTGCATCCCCGGGGGCTGTGTGGGGTCCCTGGAGCCACACAGCCCAGGCAGGGCTGGGGAGGGCACAGGGAGGGCACCGTGGTGTCCCTGAGCAGGGCAAGGGAGAGAGATGGTCAGGATGTCCCAGCCCAGGGCCAGCCCAGCACATCAGCCCAGCAGCCCCTTCCTGACACGGTGTGTCACACACAGGACAGCAGGGAGGGACAGACTGTGTCCTCGCTGCACACAGGGCTGGGCTCCCCCATGGAAAGGCAATAACAGTGGCTTTTGTTCGCAGGGCAGGGGGAAGAGGAAATAAGAAGGGCTGGGACCAATAACACAGAAGCAGCAGCAGAACCACAGCAAAGGTGTGGGTATTCACTGTGCCACCGCCTCTCCCACTCATGGCACTTCCCTGCTGATGACTTTGCTTTGCTTGGCCTCTTATGAGGATACAAATAATCCTGTCAGATTTCTCTGTTCTACTTAATTTACTGGCTTTACTCTGAGTATTTCTTATATAAATGTGGGTTAGAAAATTACCTCTGTGGGGTACAAACTACTTTAAATTCAGATTTTTTCCAGAGGAATTTTTTTTTTTAAATAAGTGGAGAAGAAGAAGAGACAATACTGGGAATTATTTTCTAGTGCATCTGATTGTGGTCTTATCCCTAGAGGCAAATATGAGCAGATATAAATATCTATCATTATAATGGCCTCACCTCTTCCCAAGCCCTGCTCACAAAGGAGAGCAGACCCATCGAAGTCTTATTACACAACATATTTTCCTGAATAATTAGCCCTACTTTTCCTGGCTGGTTCTCCTAATGCATCTGTGCCCCCTCTGGTGCACTGTCACACCAAAATGCAGAGTGGGGCCACCATGGCCACCCGTGCCTGGCCCTGGGTTTTGCTCTGCAGCCAGACATCTGTGTTTGAGCTGATTTATACTGTCCTTCAGAGCAGCACAGCAGAGCTCTCCCTTCTATCTTTTATCTGTGCCACCCAAACAATCTCCAGATATTACTGTCAAAACTCAATGTATTTTTCTGAAATTGAAATAAAAGGAAAACTGAGATGGGGAAAAATAAGAGAAAAAGTGAGAGGTGAAGACTGACAGCTGCTGAGTTCAGCTGGACACATCACACTGTACCTTGGGTGCTCTGAACAGGGACTATTTTTCCTCCTGAATGGCAACAAAGAGATGCCCAAATACCTTCAGAAGTCTGGTGACACACTTTGAGCTTCATCCACTGCAGACCCTGGGAGGTGCTGAGTTCACAGCAAAGAGGGAGAACCACATGTGCCCACCCTGCTGAGGGGGCACCACGGACCCCCAGCCCGGAGGATGCTCCTGGATGCCAATCACCCCCTCTAATGAGGCACACTCAGGATCCCCTCCTGTCCTCTCCAACTCAGCCTCATCACTGGGCCAGTGTTTCTGTCCCTGGCCACCTCCTGCTCCTTCCTGCAGTATTTATTCTCACTTAGGCTTGACAAGCTTTGTGCTTGGGCAGAAATGGTTTGGTAATTGGGCTTATAAATGGAAAGAGCTCAATGCACTCTTACTCTCGTCTCTCTTAGCAACTTAATAACTGGAGATGACGGATGATCAGATCCACCTAGAGATTGCAAGTGCAGTTTCTGTCATTATAATCAGCTGTGGAGCATTATTTAATAACTGCCTGGTTTCTGCACCTCATCCAGGCTCTGCAGAGAGCAGGCCCACTCGGTGCCCTTCCCTCCATGTGCAGCACACAGTCATCCCCCTGGTCCCATGTGGCTGTGGCAGCCTGAAGCACAGGTGGGAGATGGGCAGCACCAACCATGGTGACTCCAGTGGGGAGGATTCACCCAGTGTGGCTGATTGGGACAGAGGTGTGGGGATGGAGAGGACACAAGCACACTCATCACAGGTCCTTGTGACCATACAAGTACAGGGACCCTGGTGTTGGCACCCAAAGGTGGTTGTAAATTTTTGTGGAACAAGAAACAAGCACAGCGCCAGCAGAGGCTCCTATTGCTTTCAGTAGGAGCAGGAATTAACCAGGAACCAGCTCAAAACTGCTGCTTGCATTCTTTTAACCTTTTAATATTTAATGAAGGCTGGGAACACTGAAGGTCACCCGAAAGATTCAGCAGTGGATAACTGTAATGCCCACAGACAGCTCTGAAGTGCTCGGAGCCTCCTCCCTGACAGCTATTGATGTTCCTCAGATTGCATTGATCCCTCAGCTCGGGCTTTCCTTCCTCACACTAACACAGAGCCTGTGCCTGAGCTCTACAGAACACCCTCCCCCTGCCAGGCAGCAGAGCCATCAGTCCAGGTGCCACCAGGGGAGCAGAGTGACCCTGAGGGGCACAGGGGTGTGACATCCGTGGGTCTCAGGGCTGCTGTCGTGTTGCTGCCATGTTCATGCCCAGCAAAACAAAGCCTGGGTGAGACACGTCCAGCAGTCACAGTTCTTTAAGAAAAAGAGCTGAGTTCTAAAATATGCTCCATTTTAAGCGGTGCTAGATGGGTACACAGAAACATTGGAATTCCAGTGGCAGCACAGCTCAGCTGTGGGTTTCACACACACATTGAGATGGTACAACAGCAAAAATGGTGCGTGTGCTGAAAAATGCAGCTCAATAACTAGAACATCACAGTGATGAGGCAACACTGGCAGGGCACTGCCCAGAGGACAACACACCACGTTTAGAGCTCAGGGCAGGACATGCCAACCTGCTCAGTGCTCAAGGCTCTGGTAGGAAGGGGTTAAAATAAACCCAGAATATTCCTTCAGTATTAGTGGAACTCAGAATGCAATTTTCATACAGAAAGAGCTATCATGTAGTGCTATAAACACTAGTGTTCACCCTTTCCCTGTTGTTATCTGATTTGGTATTTATTGGATCCAAAACACCAGGATTCCAGCAGTAACTCTAAACAGCCTCTCAACACAAAGGTTGAGTGCACTGCTAAAAGCAAGGATGAGGTAAATGGAGACCTGAGTGAAAGGGTGAGTGCTTGATCCTTATCACCTCCTAAGGGCAAGATGCTCTGGCTCTGTCCTCCCTCTGAATTCACTCCTCCTGCCTTTACTATCTCCTGATTTACCAAAATTCAGGACGATCCCACCTCGCTGGTTTAACACTTTCAAGCCGCATTCCCAGGTTTGGCTCAGTTTCCCTTAATGTAGAGCCACAAATAAAATGCACAGCTGAAACGCCTGTAGCTCTGGGACTTTGTGGAGCACAGCAGCTCAGCCCTGCCTGTGCCCATGGCTGGGACAGGGATCCTTGGCTGGCACTGGCTGTGGAACTCCTCATCCGCTGCCCCTCTGATGGATGGTCCCACATGGAGCTCACTGGCCCCAGCCCCAGCAGAGCCAGGGCAGATGTCCAGGCATTGTCCAGCACTCAGACCCCTCCTGCCTCTCTGCGCAGCCTCTGTCAGGTGAAAGCTTTCTCATCCCTCTGACAGCCCCACCAGGCACAATCATTCTCTATTTCTAACCCTCTCTTTGCTGCCTCTGCACAAATCTTAATACTCTGGTAAGAGTTCTGAAAGCTTCTTGCTTCAGTATCGATCTGCTCTGAGTGTCATTTCTCTGCTCATTTCCAGGTAGATTCCTGTCTCTGCCAGACAGCTCTTCCTCTGCCAGAGATCTTCACAAAGCCCCGCAGAGCCCATTAACTGATCAGCATCAGCACAAGATATTTAACTTCCACCAGAAGTGTCCTGGGCTTGCATGTCTCAGTAATGAACACCGAGGGATATAATATAAGTTTGGGAAATAGTACAGATATGTTCTTTTTCTAGGCTCTTTTTATAAAGTTTCATTCTGTACGAGATCCACTGCCTAGAGAGGTTTCAGAAGAGCTGGAGAGGGACTTCAGACAGGAGCCTGGAGAAACAGGGCAAGGGGAATGGCTTTCCACTGCCAGAGGGCAGGATCAGATGAGATATTGGGAAGGAATTCTTCCCTGTGAGGGTCCTGAGGCCTGGCACAGGTTGCCCAGATGAGCTGGGTGGGGCTTGGAGCAACCTGGGATCTTGGAAGGTGTCCCTGCCCATGACACGGGGTGGAATGAGATGAGCTTTAATGTCCCGTCCAACACAAACCACTTTGTGATTCCATGATTCCCTTTTCAGACCCATCAGCACTAGGTCAGCTCAGCCATGGCTCTAGGTAGCTGGTCTTTCTTCCCAAGGTAAACCTCAGCCATGACTTGGAGTGAAGCCCTCTGAAAATGGTGAGCCTGGGGCTCAGGTACTTTGTCTCACCAAGGGTTTGAGAGAATAACATTGAGGTTTGTTATGGAAACACATCCAGTGTTTCCACAAATGGTGCCTCTTTTCAAACACTGCAATAGATTTCTTCTACAGCTTCAGGTGAAATTCTGCCATCCTTGCATAGACAAGGCAATGACACTTTATTTTGTGCCAGGCAATGAAAATATTCCCTTTGCCCACATCACCTGTCCTTGGTGACAGGCAGGGGAAGCAGCAGCACCCCTGGCCCCAGCACAGCTCAGCCCCCAAAACAGGCACGAACCTCATACCTGTCAATTTGCACAACATCCCCTCTGCCACAGACACACAGACAGAGGCTGCAAGGGCTGATAGTTCTGCTCTGGTTTGAATAATTTACACTAGGAATATCTTGTTCTGCTATCTTTCTACAGAGGAGACACGACAGCTCCAGGTCTGCTCCTCCCCATCCATCACCTGCTGGGGATGTGGAGGAGCTGGACACACAGCACAGCCCAGCTCAGCCTTGGCTCTGCCACAGCTCACAAACTGATGAGCTCGTCAGGTTGGTCCCTGAACCCCTCAAACCTCATCATTCCTGCTCCAAGAGTGCAAGCCATTCATCTGCTGGGAACACAGAGGGAACAGGAGCTGACATCATGATTCTTAGGGTAAAAGAAAAAAATACAAACCCAAGGGGCCCACCTGTGCATGAAAAGGTCAGAATTTAAAAATTCTCCCTTCTTACACAGCTACAGAGCTTAAAATGGAATTAATTTAAGTGTACCATAAAAATATATTTTTCATCCCATTTGCCAAGTAACTGGTGCTCCTTTTCTGCCTGCATAAAGACAAGCCTTTGGCTCTTTTATTAATATCCATGAGCATAATTTAATGGCTGACCCAGCACTGGAGACACACATTTCATATTTAACAGTAAGTGTTATTTGGAAGGAGCCTGGAAGAACAGTAATGAACATATTGGTTGCTCAGTCTGCTCTGAATGCTTAGATCAATACAACGTTGTTTACTTATTGCAACTTATTAGCCGAGTCCTTTTTTGTCATCACGGTATTTTTGTGTAGCACCCAGAGACCTGGCAGAGAAAAGGACTCAAAATTAACAGTGTTTATGTGAATTCTTGAAGTCCACTCTGCAACAGAGACCAACTAGGGCTCTCTTTATCTGTCTATCTACAAACACACATGCACACACACACACATATATAATATTAAAATAATATATATATGGGGTTTTTGCAGTTCTAAAAACCAGGCCAAAGCTGCAAAGCTTCTTTGTGCACGGGGCCCTGCAAACAGACAATAAAATAAGATATCTTTATCAACTCTAGCACTGAACTAAACCTTTCAAAGGAATAAACATCAAAAAGGCAACACCGCATCCACGAGGAGCTGCCAGACATTCCAGAGGCGATGGAAGGTTATAGCCCAGCACTGTGGAAGATAAAGCTTTGGATGGCCTTTATGAGCAGCACCTTTTATGTGCTCCCTGCCCAGAGCTGTCTCCCTTTCCAGTGCATTCCAGCTGGGCTCTGTGTCATGCTTTATTCATGCACCTCCGGATTGAAAAAACACACACGTTGCCTGAGCTGCCAGAGCACATTATGGCAACATCACATTTGAAGGCTCTTACTTCCCCCCTATATCCAATTATTTTTCCTTCTAGGTTCCAGAATCAAAAACACAGGTTAGGGAAAACACCTCCTCAAAGTTCAGGGAATGGAGCTGTGTGTGTGCTCCAGGAGTGCTGTCAACCCACTGATCCAGCACGCAGGGGCTGTGCTGACTGTGGAGCATGGCCAGGCACAAGCCCAGCTGCCCTTACACACCAGCCCTGCTCCACTGTTAGTCCTTCGTTTGCTCGGAACATGGAAGGAATTGTAACACGTGGGGGCTGTGATGTCCTTAATTATTGATGATTTCCTGGGCTGTGGTGCATTCTAGAAAGTCACAATTACACGAATTTCTTTATGGCCAGGGCATGCAAAGTTCTAATGTTTGACTGCCCCGGTTTTGCTTTCCTCTGCCCCCTTCTCCCACCTTCTCAAGGCTCCTTTCATCTTCTCCTTTCAGAGGTTTGTGTTTGTCTCATTTCAGGAGCATGGAAGATCCCAGGACAGCACACAGCTAAATGGGTGACACCCACGGGACACAAACTATGGGGTAAGAGCAGCCACTTGAGCAGACCTGAGTGCTGCCCAATGAGCCTTAATTGTCCAGGAAATTCAAACAGAGCTTTCCTAATGTTTCAGTGTGAAACTGCCCTACCCCACACAGAGCTGGAAATATCCTGTTAGCAAGCACTTTTATCCCAGAGATGGCACGTGGCATCAGAACATGATTTAATTACAACAGCAAAGCAATATACAATTTTTTGTCATAGAAGTGTTTTGATTTTAATTATAATACCTCATAAATATTTCCAAGCTTTCAATTATCCTGGGAATCAATTTTTCATTGTTTTGCTTAGCTTCTTTGAGACATTCAGCTTTAATAAGAGTGTTACAGAGACCACAGCATCCCCTCTGCCCTGTGCGCCCACCCAGCGATCCCACAAAGAACCAGCTGGGTAATGAGGGGCTGACTCACATCCAGGTGACAAATTGGTCTCTCACAGTGTTTTTGTCACATACTGGGAGCTGGTGGGCAGTGAAAGTGCAGAATGGAAAGCCCTGGACATGAGCAATTCCTCCTATCAGGAATTACTTCCAGCTCGAGCCACCAGTTGCAGAGTCCCTGGGCGGCACGAGGCTGGTGCGATGCTCCTCACCCCCCACCATCCTCCTCTCAGCTCTTGGCTGCCCTTCATTTGTCAAACAACCACAAAAGTCTCAGCAATTCCCATATTATCCTAATTGTAAGATGTATCTTAACTGATGGCTGCCACTGTCACTGATGGGCTTGGCCAGTGGCAGGTTGGTTGTGGAGTCACCTGTGGCTTCATCAGACACCGAGGAAGCTTCCAGCACTTTCTTACAGAAGCCACCCCAGTAGCCCCATCCGGGTACCAAAATCTGGCCACACCAACCCAGTTCAGATGGAAATTTGGATCTGAAGGAGCAGCAAGGGTGGGCAGACAGGGATAACCCTTTAGGGACAGACCTGAGTAGGTCTGTGTTCCCTGCTGAAGGCCACTCTGAAGTTTCCATGAGCTCAGAGCAGCACACGCCCTTGCAGCAGCACTTGCTGGTGTCACCCAGTCCCAACACAGCCCTCAGAACCCAGCCAGGGAGCAGCAGCTTCTCCCCAGGGTGGGCACATGGAAGGCACCGAGGCTGGAGACCCCCAATCCACAGCCCTTCTCCACACCATCCACCAAGAGGCCAGCTCCTGTAGGAGGGTGAGATTATGCTAAATGGAGACCACACCTGTGAATTCAAACACGAGGGAACCCGTAACAACCCGACACAGGGCAATAAACTTTCTCTTACACGAAACAGCTCTTGCTCGTAGCTCTGCTTCTTGATTCCTCAATCTCCTCAAGTCGCTTCGTGGTCTCTGGTCCATTTAGCATAGTTTTGTACTCCTACAAACTCCACTGAGCCTCGGGACAAGAGCAATGAGGAGAATCCCACTTGATAGTCCAGAGGGATTGCAGTAATGCCCTTGGTACTGCTTCTAAAATGACTCCACAGCCAGAGGTTTGGGGCCTCCATCTCCTACACATGGAGGTTAAAACATGCCCTGGTACCTCTTTCCTCTGGAGATGGAAAACTTTGCACAGAGAAACACTCAGATTTCATACCAGCAGCAATAAATATGATTTTACATTCCATTTCCTGAGGGAGTAACACATCAGCTCACACTGCCTGAGCCGTTTTAAATAGTTCTCCTTGGAAGTAAAATCTGAAAGTCCCCAAATATCAGACTCAAGTCAGGTTTCACTCCCCACCTATTCTAATCCTACGCCTCATTATTTGCAGAGATGGATAAATAGATACAACATGTGAATGTTCTCCCCACTGTTGCTTAATGATATTTTTTTCTTCCTTTTTAAAATAAACAAATACATAAATAAAGCAGAGCCTCAGTCTGTTTCTGCTGCAGAGGCTTCTCAGAGCTCCCCATCTGTTTTCTCTGACCTCAGTCAATGCTGCCCATAAATCAGCCTCCCCCTCCTCAAAACCAAAAAAGGCTGTAAAATTGCTTTCTTCCTTCCCTTGTTCACCTCTGCCTGATGTTGAGCTCAGAAATTCCTACTTTTAGAGGATCTTTTTCCTCCTTCCACCCAGTTTTTTCCTTTTACAGATCTCCACTGCTCCAAACACAAGAAAACTGCTTCTCCCCACCTCAGCTGTTTTCCACACATGCATATCCTCAGCCACCAAAGAGTAACTTCAGATAAATATTCTCCTCTGCCCCTGATGCTTTCCAAGGTAGAGAATTGGTGCTGGCAGCCCTTTAGAGCCCAGCAGCTCTCGGTGTGTCTGCAGAGCACACGGCAGTGCTCACACTGCAGCCTCCTGGAGCATCACCTGCCCTACCCGGCACCAGGCAATGGGGGGGACATGCAAGCCCCTCTTCTCATCTCCTCATTGAGAATGGAAGGCTAGAGGCTAGAATAAAGCAGAAAAATAGCTTTGCTATAAGCTCTGAGGAGCTGGGAACAGTCTAAATGCTATTCCAGACTATTAAGAAAATAAATCTTCAAGATTCAAAGTCCCCAAACAAACAGATTTATTCACATATCTCAATCTGCTTCTTTCCTTTCCTCAGAGTGAAAAAAACCCCAACCCTAAACCTTTCATGAAAAGCTTTTAAAAATCCATTCCGGGATTGGCTATTCTGCATTTTATGCAATACATATGGACTTTGGAAATTTTACAGAACAAAATGATTATCCTAAATTATTGATCAAAGGAAGCAAATACATCCAGTGGCCTTAAGAACACGTTGGCTGCTCTGGGAGAAGAGAGCCCTCCACAGTGACTGCAGTGACAGTGTTCATGTATCACGATGAAGGCTCAATTCTAATTACATGATCTTATTGCACATTAAATATGAAAGCAATCTTTTCATTTTTATGCAAAGTTTGAAATACTGCCTCAGAAGCGAACAAAGGGATAACAATTTAGGGACAGAAAAGAAAGATGTAAATATGCTCATTCAAACCAGCAGCCACAGACCATCACATGTGTTCAGTGCCTTCCATGCAGGGACTTCAAAGACCCTCTCAGCAATTAAACTTCCTCACATCTCACAGGGCAGGGAAAGGATAAAAGAAAAATGACGGAATAAAAGAGCAGAGATGCCAAACAGGTGGGCAGACACCATCCCAGGGATGGCAGCTCTCAAAACCAGACCTGGGCAGCAGTTTTCCAGTGGATGTTCTTCAAACAGTCTTCAATAAGGGAGAAATCTTCCCCTCGACCAAGACAGACATTCAGCAACACCCTCCCCCAGGGGGAGCCTGAAAGAGCAAAGTATTTCAGCAGCCCTGGGAAAAGCCAGGGTCCTGCTCAGCCAGGAGCAGGTTTGGGCTATAAAACACAAAGAGCTGGGGCAGAAAAGAGACCTTCCACTGCCCTGCCACCTGGGCTGGGCATCACTTACCTCTCTGGAAACTTGGACTCCACTAACGTGACTGTCACACCTTTGCTAATGCTCCTCAAAAGCCCCACTGGAGCCACCTCTCCGAGGCAGTGCCATGCCTTGGGTTTAGCAGCAGCCACTGTTCAGGACCCATCCAAAGGAGCTTAGCTGTGACTGAGGAGCATGTGTGAGATGGCCTTAAGTAGAGCTGTGCATTCCCAGGAAAATGATCAGTGGCACCAGAGCCGCTCATTTCACTTGTAGAAATGAATTGACCACAGTGAGTTTGGAAGCATCTTATTTCCACGGGTATTTAAAAGATGTGGCACTTAGGGACATGGTTTAGTGGCAGTGCCAGGTTCATGGTTGGACTTGATGATCTTAAGGGTCTTTTCCAATTTTAATGAATCGATTCTCTTTGTTTCCAAGGCAGGCATCTGCAAAGGCAGGTTTGATCATTTCATGGCATTTTATTTCTGCTCTTTATTGAAATATGGGATTACCTACAAATCATGCAAAACAGAGGTGATGTGCAGAGCATTCCCAATTCCCAGCTCTGAAGTGAAAGTACAGAGTTTCATTTCTATTGCCTGGGTTTTCTGTACTGTAATAACCCATCCAGAGCCGGGTGTGTGGTGTCAGCAGGAGGTGTCAGAACACGCCGTGTACAGGAGAGCTGGAAGAAAACAGCGGTTCTGATGGAAAAAAAAAGCCCTATTTTCCCACTCTCCCACAGATAGAGATAATAACCTTCATCCAAGCTGAAAACTAAAACCATATCCTGTGATTCATAGTGGTCAGAGAGTAGAACTAGTAGTCAAATGGCCACCAGCTTGGGAGTTACCCTGGATGAGGTTTGTTTTAGAGGACAAGAAGATGAACAAGACAATTACAGAATGCCCTGCTCCTCATCTTCCCCAAGTAATTGAAGATTCAGTATCATTTTTAGTGAGTTATTTTTAATTGGTCTCATTTGCTGAAGTAAATTAGGTGTAGCATTGTCCCTGATGTGATGTATGTACCTGTGCAATTGGAACGAAAACGTGGCAAAAATTCAAACCACTGCCATGGCATAACTGCCCCAATCAGATAAATGCAATTAATTTCTAAGCCTGGCCTTGAAAAATTATGATACTAATCTATTTATTTGACTGTTAGTGATGGTCTCCATCAAGGTCAGAAGAAATTGCTCAGTTAATGAATGGCTGTTTGCTCTGAGAACAACAACCCTGTCCCTCAAGTGCAGTGCCCTGGGACAGGGGGGTTTGCAGGACTGAACAACAAGCACACATTGCAGGGCCAGACTGGGCAGGTTTTGGAGGCTGCCCCAGGACCTTCACTGCAGATACAGAGGGTTATTGGAAATGAGGACAGGTGTCAGTGTGCAGCCCCACCTCACCACCCAGCTTCTGGCTAGCACTGCTCTTGGCAGGGAGGGGAGGAGGAGGAGGGGGAGTCAGGAGAGACAGAAGGAGAAATGCTGGCCTAGGCCAATTCAGACATGTGTTTCCACTGCCAGAGCAGGCTGCAGGCTCCTTCCAGCAGCCAGAGGACTCCATAGTCATTTTCATTCATAGAATCATAGATGCCCAGAATGGTTTGGATTGGAAGGGACCTTAAAGACCATCTAGTTCCAGCCCTGGCCAGGTCCTCAGCAAAGGTCCTCAGTTTAGTCTAGAGAAGAGAAAAATGAGGAGAAAACTGAGAAGGGATCTCATCAATCCACATAAATATCTCCAAGGGGTGTCAGAGGATGGTGCCAGATGCTGTTCAGTGCTGCCCAGGGGCAGGATGAGGAGAAATACCCATAAACTAAAGCACACCAAGTTCCACCTCAACATGAGGAAGAACTTCTTTCCATGGAGGTGGCAGAACCTGGAAGAGCTGCCCAGGGAGGGTGTGGAGTCTCCCTCTCTGGAGACATTCCAAACCTCCCAGGACACTTTCCTGTGCCACCTGCTCCAGGTGACCCTGCCTGGGCCAGGTGCTGGACTGGAGATCCCAGAGATCCCTGCCAACCCTCACTGTCCTGTGACTCTGTGAAAGCCCACAGAAATCCACAGGAAGTCCTATATCCTCCTTCTCATCCCCAGCTCCACTGACTTGACCACTTTCCTTCACTTACAGCTCCAGCTCAGGCTAAAGAGCCCTTTCATGTGAACGTGATGCACAGGTGGCTTTTCTTGTGCACATGAGTGGTTGCACAGCGAGCAAAGGCTTGGAAAATTGGGTTATTGAAGTACAGTTACCATACCTGCTTTTATCCCTGGAATTGCTTCCCTCGGGAACTGGCCCAATTTGCAGCCCTTTCATTAGAGGTTCAGCTGCCCTGAGGAGATGTGGTGCATCCTTTCAGGAGCCCAGTGGTGTCTGGAGAACAGGATAATCTTTAGAGGGCAGGTGATTGTCCAACAGTATATTCATATAATTCAAGAAAATAAATCCAAATCAAAGCAGAATTTCAGCTTGAATCCAAAGAAAAATGAGGGCTAAGTGGGGCAGCCTTTTCTCATGCACAATTTTGCTTTTCTCCTGAAATAAGTCATCAGTTACCACGTGAACAGCAGAGCACATGAGGCTGGGAGGGTGGTGAGGGCTTCTGGAATGCTCTGGAAGGGTCTCAGCAAAGGACCCCTTTTCATGCCTTGGAGAAATGTCCCTGCTTGGGAGGAATTACTAGGAAGGGAAATCACAGCAAGAAGATTTGATAATGTTCTTCCAGCCCATGAAAAACGAGCCCTTTCAGAGGTCTGGTCAAAATGCAAAGCCCCTTGCACCTCTCCTCACTGGAGCTGCACCCCCCACACAGCTGTTTGCTCACCTAAACTCTCTCTCATTAATTTATTACACCCTGACAGCACTACTTTAATTCCCTAGAGAATGACAGTGAATATCATGGGCAAGCCAGTTTCAATCCCTATTTTTCCTTTGGGAAGAGAAGAGGTGGTGTCACCGGGACCAGGAATCTGTTCACGAGCTCTTCCCCAGCTGAGAGTTCCTGCAGCACTGGCTGGTGCTGGAGCATCCCCTGCCCACGGCTCCAGCACAGGCAGGCACACCACATCCAAGGGGAAGGGCTTCCCATCCCAATGCTGACATGTCCAAGAGCCCACGGCAACAGCCGAGGCTCCTTCCTCAGGGCCCATCATGAAGCATGGCAAGAACAGCAGGTTTTATTCAGCCCCACAACACACTTCCACGAAATCTGAATTATTCCAGCTGGGTGTGCCTGTTCCTGCACAGCCCTTGGGGCTCTCCCACCTCGTGTCTCCTGGGGCCTCTGTGCTGTTTTCCTGGATTAATTAAGGTCTGGATTCAAGGTTTTTGTCAATGTCTTGGTGAAGGTTTATGCAGGTCCTTAGGGTTCATTTATAATCCCCTCAAGAATAAGTAAATATTTAAACTTCCCCCACTGGTGTAATTGAATGTTTTAATTCATGCTGGTAGACTGAGTCAGGCGAGTGCTTTCCTTGCTGAGGTTATTTATTAAATAAATGAAAACAGGAAATCACTTCTGTCACTTTGCCAGAGCTTGTATGAAAGTGCTGCTCCAACAGCCCTGACCCCACATCATCCCTGCCCAGCCAAGGCCCAGGGGAGTGTAGGCTGTTTAATTTCTATTTTAGCTACAACAATCAACAGCAAAGGGGCTGCCCAGGGATTGCCTGGGAGGGATCCCTGGCTATGCCAGTGCCAAGGAGAAGGGATGCCCATTAACAGGTGCCACAGCTGGATTAACAACCAGCACAGCCCCACCAGCCCTTTCCCATCCTGCACTCGCTGGGATGCTGCCCAGTTATCACCACCACCCACCCACTGCAGCTGCTGGCACGTCCCAGCCCCAGGCCCTGTCCTACCCCCTTCAGAGCTCCTTTACCCTCGGCATGGGCAGGCTGAGCAGATGGATGGGTGGATGGGTGGAAGGATGGATGGAGGGATGGAGGGAGGGAGGGATGGATGGATGGATGGATGGGTGGATGGATGGATGGATGGGTGGATGGATGGATGGATGGATGGATGGATGGATGGATGGATGGATGGATGGGAGGATGGATGGATGGATGGATGGAT
>JAWWEW010000023.1:809405-829234 GCA_035583185.1 Anabacerthia variegaticeps | reverse complement strand
TGGATGGATGGATGGATGGATGGATGGATGGATGGATGGATGGATGGATGGGAGGATGGATGGATGGATGGATGGATGGATGGATGGGAGGATGGAAGGGAGGATGGATAGATAGATACATACATACATACATACATACATACACACACACATACATACTACCCACCCTGCGCGTGCTGCAGCTGCGCAGCCCTGACAGCACAGAACCAAACTAATGGCATCAATTGGGATGTGTGATAACACTTAACAAACAGACACAAAAACTTGTGGGAATTTGGGATCTTGTACATCCAGGAGAAATCACTGGTGTTGTTTAAGTATTCATTTTTGTGCTCTTGGCATTGCAAACCATTGTAAGTTACACCTCCTTCCACGGCAGTGATTGCTCTCAGACAAATACTGCTCATGGTTTCTTGTGTTTCTGTCTCTGGACAGAGTTGCAGTTTTTTGGTGCTGCAGGCAAGAGACAGAGATGTATTGAAAATTAAGGCACATAAATAATTAACCCCACTCCCGAGTCTTGGAGGCAATTTCATAAAGTGCCCTTGGGAGCACGGCTGATACTGCCCGCTGTGAATAATGTCTGCTGTCACTGTGTCCCACAGGCTGCAGGAGCAGCTTCATGTTGCCATTACATGGCAGTGCTGAACTGCTGGTGATTTTGGGAGTGGATGGCACTGTGGGATGTGTGGGCAGGGGGTCCCTGTGCAGGGTCCTGGCAGTGCTGGCACAGCTCCCACTGGTGCCCCGGCCAGAGGAGCCCAGGCTGTGGCAATGCCTTATCCTGGCTCTGGAGATCCACTCTGACTGCCCTGGGGAGGCGTTTTCCAGAACTCTCCATTGTCCTGCAGATTTTCACGTGTGTTTGATTAATTATGCACAGATTTTTGATTGCAAACGGGGTGCAGAAACAAGTGCACAGGCTGGGTGAATAAATCTGGCCTAAATAACATCCATCCACAGTTCCTGGACTGTTTTTTCTTTTCCTTTTTTTTTTTCTATTTTTGCCCTGCAAATTACAGCAATGGAGAGCTAGAAATTCCCTTTTGGTGTTTGTTTGGGGAATTATTTTTCACCCTGACAGCCTCTGCTGTGTGGGCTGAGTTAGAGACAGAGTTCACAGAGGGAGAGAAAAGCTGAGAAAGCAGAAACTGGGAACATTGAGGGTGCCACGGCAGGGCTGGAGCCTGGGAATTCATGCTGCGAGAACTGTTTCACCCACACCATCCAACACACACCTTGAATGTGGCAAGAGCAGCCAGCTCTGAGCACAGCCTTGGTTCTCCCTTGGCAGTACAGGAATGTCCCATGTGCCCGGCTGGCACAGCCCTCCCCACCCCAACAGGGACAGGGCGTCCCCAGGGAGCCTGTGGGATTCTCCCATCCCTTGGCATTACAGGGGATATTACTGCTCATGACATGAAGTTGATAATGGCGAGAAGTGGCAGAAAATCTTTCCATGGAAGAGTAATAAATGCTGTGGGTTTGTGTGGCGACAGCGGGGGATCAATAAACATTGTCGTGGAGGAGAGTGAGGAGCAGCTCCCTCCACAGCCCCTTCCCAGAGCAATCCCAGGAAACCAAGGGATTCTGGCCTCAGAAACAGGCTGGTCTGGGGGAAAGGGCACACTGAAGCCCCCAGGGAGTGCTTGGTCCCAAAGCAGGGCTTTGCATGCTGTGGCTGCAGGAATTTTCATCTCTTCCCAGGAATCCTGGTGCCCAGCTAGGGCCTCAGGCAGATGAAAGTTTCCTTACGTCTACATCGGGACAATTATTTCATTGAGACATTCAGCACATGCTGGGAGTGCAGGGAAAAAAGAGGGGAGGGGAAAGAGCAATAAATCACTGAGCACAAGTTCACCATCTGAGCCCTTTAAAAACAGCTCATTTAGGAGAGACTAACCCTACTGTTCCATTTCACTTAAAGCAAACCTGTTCTTTTTCCTCTGTGCACAGTTCTCCAGAGAACATGGGATCAGGAAGGCACCAGATGTGGCCACTGGCCAAGGCTGCACTAATGGGGTCAGGATTTTGGTTGGAAAACATAATGGGTTTGCCATTCCTGTTCAGGGCATGACACACACAACGTTCCTTTAAGTTATCCCTTTAAGCACTTGAAAGCCAAGTGGAAATGACTTATTACGTACTGGGGAGGTGGGGAATGCTGGTTTATTTAGGTAGGTTGGTGGAACCAATCCCAGCTCGTGTCCCAAAGCCTAATCCTGTTCCAGGGAAGGGCTCCCAAACAACTCTGGACCCCTGGCAGACCCTCCCTGCACATGACAGACATGGGCTGGGAGACAAGGCAGAGAGCAAACCCTGGCACCATCTGAGGATGCCAGGAGTGGACATCTCCAGGTCTGGAACATGGCATTTGAAGAGCTTCTAACCCCAACCAGCTCGTCCCTGCAGGGACCCTGGAGGGAGAACATCTGCCCCTCAGGCTCATGCAATTTTACTGCCTCGAACACCCTTAAGGTCCAGCCACCTGTTCCTCTGGCTGTCTCCAGAGTCCTCTGGAGCTGGGCAGGCTGGGGAGCATCAGGGAAAACAGCCTAATGTCAGCAACTACCTGTGGATGCACCGACACAGGGCTTCTAGTTTGGAGTCCCTAATTCCAGAGGAAGCCTGGAGCAAACCCAGCTGCTTGGCACCATTCACCATCCACAGAGGGAACAGAACCAGGGCTGTGCAAGTCACTGCTCCCATGGCAAGGGAAGGGAAGGGAAGTTCCCGGAGCACAGAACCCCTGGGGTGTCCTGACATCACCTGGAGGCTCCCATGAAAGAATAGAGGCAGTAAGGATGAAATGAAAGCTTGGTAATTAATCCAGTCTCCAGCCAAGCAGCTCCTCTCTGTGACCAAACTTCACACAGCATCTTCCACATCACTGCCAGGCACATCTGCTCTTGGGCCCTTCCCTCCTTCCCCACACACAGGGAATGTTCCAGTGAACCTGGGCTGCTGTAGATGTGTAATAAAAAAGATCCCAGACACTTTAACAGGCCCAAAAGACAGTACACGTCACAATGTCCCCATCACCAGGTGAAACAGCTGTGGGGAAGCTCCACATCCACATCCCTGCAAGGGGCTGGACCCGGGGTGGGGTCCTGGGCTGGGAGAGGCTGTCTGAGGGACACAGGGTTGCACAGGTTCTAACCCACAGAGTGTGACATTCCTGCCCCAACCTTGTTGTAGGCAGTGATGGAATCCGGTGTCATTTTCCTGCCGGGGAGCGGAGCGGAGGTGACTCGCTGTCTCATTTTACCAGTGACAACAAAAGCTTTCTCTGCCTCGTAATGCATTTCCATTACAGCATTAAGGATCTTTCTGACCCAAATACACTTCCTGAGAACAAAAATAACTGTAAGGAATACAGTGTTTAATCTGCCTCAATTCTGCTCTCAGAAAGACAAAATCTATTACAAATGTTATCCCTCGCCTTGCCTATTAGTCCTGAAGGACCAATGATTAAATACAGTTTCTAACCCTCTAGTCCCTGGGGTGCCTGGGATTCCAGGAGTTCCAGTTGCTCCATGTTGTACATCTGGGGTGATAAGAGGTCAATGTCTTGCTTGTATTGGGGGCCCCATGTTTTCTGGGCAGTTCCCTGAGCTCTGAGGGTTCCCAGAGGGAGCTCCTGTCCCTGCAGCCTTGGTGCTCCATCCCCAAGGTGCTCCTGTGTTGGGATGTCTGTCCCACCCTCCGGACAGGCTGAGCTCTGCCTTCAACACAGGGGCAGTGCCGGGTCCCAAACCAGACAGGGAATGCCCTTCCCACCCGGCTCACAGGACTCCCTGACAGCCACTACAGGGGCGGGGGTTAAGTCTATCGAATTAATTTCAATTACAATTCAAAGAAAGAAAAGCCACTTGAACATTTCTAATCAACAGGCATCTAATGAGGCCTGTTAGTTCCTGTAGTCTGAACACAGTAGGGAATTTTCTAAGATAATTTACTTCATTAATATTCAGCTAGAAGTGGATCTTCCAATACTTTCCACAGTGGCATGGAGATAAAATATGTCAAAAGGAAAATTTTATATTTGACAAGGACTTGAAGTTCCATAAGTTTTGTTCTATCTTAGACAAAGCATTTCTGAGTGAAATAGAACATTACAGTCCAGATCTACTGGAATGACTACAGGGACTCAACCAGAATGGTGCCCAGGTACAAATATACCAGAGCCAGCAAGGACAATCACAGGGAACCCCTTTGCAGGATTTCTGAATGTTGCTGCTGTATATTATTATATTATTCCTGACACAAGAAATGTCAACAACCTTTGAAAAGCTGTCAGCCTTTTCAAAGAAGAACAGCTTTGGAGTAACAGGTTTCCATGTCCCACCGTGGCAGGATCTGTGCTGCCACAGAGGTTCTGCCTCCTCCTCCTCTCAGCCAGAGCCACCCCACTCACTGAGAGGGAACATTTGTCCTGTCAGTGATCTCTACCCACAGCCCCACTGACATGTCTGTTCTGATTCCTGGGAAAGGAGCAGGATTGCCATCATGGGGACATTAAGCTGTGCATACTCACAGAACATGGGTAGGTTACTCAGAAGTCCAATCTGATAGAAATATTTAAGAGCCTGTGTTTGTCTTTCTGGAAGGATCACTCCCCTTACTTCTCCTTTCTCTACTGCATTGTAAAGGTAATCCTCATAAAAGATGCTATTCCAAATAGCATCACATCCTCAGAAGTGAGAGGGAAAAGATGAAATCATGAATATTTGAAGAAATATTTTCTGAAGAGCTTGCTGTGGGAGGGAGGGGAGGTGGTACAACAGCACAGAATGGAACCAGCAGCTCCATACACTTCCTTCTGCTGGACAGGCTCTGCTCCCACTTCTGCCCCAACAAACCCCACTCAGCTCAGCCATCAGACCATGACCCACTGCATTTGGCTTCATTAGAAACTGCCCAGCACTTCTTCCCTGTCCTTTTTCAACTGTGACATTTAAAAAGACTCTAACTCTCCCAAAGGAAATATTTCAGTGGGTATTACCCCATCCTAGAGCAACTGGGGCTCTAATAACACCATCACCCACTCGCCACTACACGTCCTTAATTCCACTCTTGAAAATACAACAGGAAGTAGGATTCAAGTTTTATATTGTTAATGGATTAAATTAAATTACATTCTCATGATTCAAAGACACTTAGGTTAATTTAAGAATATATATTTTACCCAAAACTCACTTAACTGCCATGTAATTTTTTGCTATTTCCTTTTCCACTATTGCTGATTAACAAGATCCTCGGGAATAAATAGAAGTGCTCTCTCTGCTGTAATTAGCCTGTCTGTCCCTCTGATTAGCTGATTCCTACTTTGTGTCAGGGAATTTGGAAATCCAAAATACTCCAGTCTGACATCATTGTTCCAGTCACTGAGCAAAATTGAACTTTTCTGGGAAAGAAAGGCCTTGGCTCTATTTTAATAGATGTTTGGAAAACCACCAATGTCCAGCCCAAGCATCAGTGAAACAAAGGGATTTTGCTGCACCAAGCTGGGAAAGGAAAGCCCAGAAGGAAGTCTGGAGCCAGGGTAAATTCCTCAGCCACATCAGCAGCAGAGCTGGGATATAGCCAGGTACAAAACCTGCCCAGTGGCTCCCACTGCCCCTGCAGGGACATGGCACAGGAGTCACAGGGAAAGGGTGAGCAACTCCATCAGACAGATCCCTGTAGCACAGCATGGAATCACAGAATAACAGAATGGTTTGGTTGAAGGGACCTTAAATACCATCTCGCTTCAACTCCCCTGCCACAGGCAGGGACACCTTCCAAACACCAGGCTGCTCCAAGCCCTGTCCCACCTGATGAGAGCAAATCTTCCAGCTGCCAGCTGTGGGCTCAGAGGGGAACAAGGCAGATGTCAGCAAAGCTCCAGAGCTGCATCCCTACCCTGCTCTAAAGGGCCCTGAGAAGGTGTGCTCCCACTTTGTTCACTGCAATTCCCATTTTCATTGGAACACTCAGTTCTCACTTGCTGCCCCAGCATATAGAGTGGTGGTGGTGAGGGGCTCCAAAGCCTTCCAGGGTGAAGGAGTTTGTAAAACAGTTTGATATTGCGGAGGATGAAAGGCACATTAACAATTAAGTGATATTATTATTGTCAGTAGTAGTAGTAGTAATATTTCAGTGCTATGAAACATGCTGTTAAAATAAATTCCCTGCTCTAGGAAGCCCAGAAAATCACTGCCTTTCAAACACAAAAAAAATGTGCAGACTCCATTTATCAAGTACCTAATGGAAAAACAGAGTTAAACCTGTTTTCATTATGTAAAAGCCTGAGATATTACCAGAGCTTCTCATGTGAACAATCCCTCCACATCCTGGACTAATACTCCTATTCCCAAGCAGCTCCCCAGTGCTATTTGTTTGGACAAATTGGAGAGAATTCAGAGACAAGCAACAAAATGATGAAGTGACTGGGGATATTGTCTCAAGAAGGAAGGTCAACAGCAGTAGATTTGTATGACACAGGTAAGTGATGGTTTTAAAGAGGTCACTGAAAGGGAGAGTCAGGGAAAAAATAAAATATCACTGTGAGACAAGAATTATTCAGAGGTCAGGAGGTAAAATTTGAGGTCACAATGTTTTCATGCCAAATGAGATTCTTCCTGAGACAGAATGACCCCATCCAGTCCCTCATGTCATCTGGTCACACACAAAATGATTTCCTGAGCATGATAAATGGATTCTTGAAGGTGAAGCTTCGCCACCTGAAGATCAACAGATTCTGGCATCAGAAAGAATCAGAAACAAGGTTTAAAGCCCACCAACTGCCCTTTGCTGTGGGAGCCCTGGGAAGGACATGGAGTAGCTTTCCCCCGTGCAGAAGTGGCTGGAGTACAGACCTGATGAGACAGAACACAAATGCAGATGCACAGAATCAAATAAAATGTTGTCTATGAACTCAGTATCAACAAGTTAGATAACTCTGTTGGCAACTTGGTGGGTTCCTCTTGTTTGCACTGGTAAATTAAGTTTACAATCTTTGCAGTTGCAGGGGGATTTCTAAGTTTTAATATTTTTAAAGTTTTCTTTTACAGGCATCACTCCTGAAAGGTGATTACATGGGGTCTGGGGGAGCTCATCACTATAAGGTCTCAGCAGAAAAAGTTCTGTATCCATGAAAATGGTTCTCAGTGGGAAAACCTTGAAAGAACAATTTCAAGAAGCAATTCTCAATGAGGTCTTTTTCTGTGGGGCACATGATCCTGCTCCTAACCTCTGTTATCTGACCTCTGGCCCCAACAGTGAAATGTAACTGTCAAGGTATTAGAAAATCCTCTTTCCTTTCTGATCCTTTAAACTCTGTGTTTTATCTCAAGTTTAAGTAGACCCAGTTTGTGCTGGGCATAGATATGCTTAGTCTGGAATTATGAAACCCAGTGTGTGACAGACAACTGTATTGTTCAAACCCTTCATTTCCATTCATTTTTCCAAATTATCAGAAAACTACTGTTAAACATGTTGATTTTCATCATTTGGCCTGATTGCATCAAACTTCATTTCCCATCCCACCCTTCCTGCTGGAGGGATGCTCGAAGGTGCAGCTCCACCTTCTGCAGGAAGACTGCACGGAGGAGATCCAGTAGGACAACAGCAGCCAAATCAACCTTCGATTGCTGACAGCCTCAAGGGTACTGGGAGGCTGAGTGTGATGAGGTTTATCATATGATTGATCACAGCATTGCCTGGTTTAAAGAGCAAACCCCGCCCTGAGGCACAGCTGAGGGCAGGGCTTTGTTGAGCAGTGATTCCCAATTACTCCACTGTGACCTTGCAGGGCTGTTTGATCATTCACAGGGAGCCTGAGCTGACCAGTAAATAGAGCCCTGTGAGAGAAACTTGTTCCTGGCCGGGGATGAGTGATGGAGAGCTGCCACTTATTTTTCACAACAGCTTTTGCACCAGCTCTCAGAAGCATCAGGGCCTCGCTGCGACAGCACCCACATCCCCTGGGCAAGCGACCAGGGCAGTTCACAGGCAGATCAATCTTCCTGATGATTTACAGCTCCATCACCTTGATGAGGTCAAGCCACGGGAGCACATGAGGGATGTTGTCCCAGCCCCGAGGCTGTCGCTGCTGGCAGTATCACCTTGCCTGTCCTCCCCGAAATGACTTCCCCAACATGCTCCTCCAGGTAGCAATTCTATCAGCAGGTCCTCTCAGGCAACCACCACGAAATGAATTGCTCAGGCAGTCAGCAGCAGCCTCCTGCAAACACTTATCCCCTCCAAGACTCTCCTCGTAAAACTTTATGATACCTTTTTTCTTATGATAATCCAGTATAAACATAATTTAATGGGACTAGGAGGAAAACAATCACAGCAACAAAAACAACAGGCAATGATTGTAAAGTCTCCCATCTCATCATTTTTTTGTTTCTTTTCACTCATTCTCTCTCCTTTGGTTTAAGTGTGTATTATTTTGGCCATGCTGTCACTGTGTTATTACGTGCTCTCAATTACAGTGCAATAAAGCCTGAAGGTCTTTTGTGGTTATACTTGAAACCTTTGATGTGGTTTTCCTTTTTGGTTGGTTTTGGTTTTGGTTTTTTTGCTTGTGAATTTGATTCAACTTTGCTTCGGGTTACTTTTATGCCTGCTAAACCACTCCATTCAATTTTGAAAAAGGAACTGTGTCCAAAGGAAATATTGGAGACAACCACACAAACAATTCACCTGAGACCTGCCCATTTAATCCCTAATCTGAATTTGATTCTGTTCCCACAGCAGAAGCATTCCCTGTGTGCACCCCCAAAGGTTGTTTTTCAGGCATATAATGTCCCTGAGAGTGGGATCAATACCCTTGGTGATTTTTCACACCCAGTGCCATCACAAGTCACTGCAGGCTCAGCCTCCTTTGGGGACCACAGGCTTGGGGGGTCTCACTGTGCTCTCCCTCAGTGCCTTCGGCCTCACAGTCTCCACTTCCCTTTGTGCAGTGGAGGTGGAATCACCATGTCAGACCACATTAAAAAGCAATATTAACTCCTTTAATTAAATTTACCACCATCATTATTTATTCGAATGAGACAGAGCCACCACTACAAAGATGTAATACCAGCAGCTGCACAAATATGAAACTAAATAAGCAAATAATTCATAACCTTGCTAAACAAAGACTTCACAGGGCTTGTTTGCTTTCACAAATTCAAACATGTAGAAATATGTTTAAGCAAAGAGATTCCGCCAAGATTTTGTGTGAAAAACTTGGCCTGGGTGATGCACAGGCTGCTGCAGATGTGAGAAAGGGAGCTGGGGCAGTGTGAGAGTCCAGCAAAGAGCTGAGGAGAAAACCAAATGGATGGGTCTGTCTCGTTGTGAGCTAAAAGGTAATTGGAAAGGTAAAGTGATATATGTTAGAGGTGACCCTGGTTTGAATGACCATTGTTTGAGGGAGGGTGAGCACAGCAGTGAAATCCCACCCTCAGCACAGGTCCCTGTGCCAGATGCTCTCCTCTGGCACAATTCATGGTAAATACATGAATTGTGGAAACTGCTCCATCCCTCCCCTCACTTCTGTGTCCTAAATGAGATTAAAGCATTACTACAAGTCCCACTAATTCTCCTGCAGGAGCCCCAGGAGAGCCTGGTCGGTTCCCAGGGCCATGGTGCACTCCCACAGTGCCACTCAGCCACAAGCCTGGGACCTCCTTTCCCTTTCCAAACAGCAGAAATGTTGGTCCTGGCAGGACGTAAGGAAGATGCAAGGAAGATGTTTAGCCTCTCCGATGTGCCTTTGTGCCACCAGAGCTCATGCACCATCTCTGCTCATGCAGGGAAATGCCTAAAATGGAAGGAAGAGAAACACAGGACCAGACAGAGGGATCCTTCATCCCTCCCCTTCTCCCAGGCAAGACACCACTGGGAAATGCTGGAGCCAACCTGCTGCAGGATTTTGGACATGCTGCTGCCTTTCCCAGGCTCTGAGAGCAGGAGCAGGTTTACAGCACAACGAGGCACTTCCATGGAAAACAGAGGGGATGGTGCCCTTTGCCTGCATGCAAAGGCACTGGGGTGTTAAATCTAAACAAACAGATTCCCAGGCAGAATTAGCTGTATAAATTCAGATTATCAGATCATGCTGTCAACAACAGATCCTGGCTGGAGACCAGGCTCCGAGACGTGCCAGCTCCTGCTCCCCTGGGAGCTGAGCTGACACAGCACAGCAAAATCCCATCCATGGGCAGGGATCCCTATCAAGGATCACAGGGTTTCTGTGCCTTTTGACTGATCCAAAGCCATTTGAATTTAAATTACTTGAATCCTTAGAAGGCAGAGAAGTTCAGTCTGTGATAGAGTGGCAGTTCACAAAAGCCATTTCCACTGGGCTCAGGGACGTGACACCACAGGCAGAACATCAGCTCCCTTACAGACCATTGCTGCAGTACTGCAGAATGACCAAAAGTACATCAAAGCCAGGGGAAGATTTGTACTTTCATTTAATTTTACATTCACGATGTTCCTCTGATAATCTACAAGAATATTGGTACTTACAAAGAAAATATCAAATGCAGGGCCCTGGTACAGAGCCGTGTGTACACAAATAAGTCACAGAATCACAGGATCATTAAAGTGGGAAAAGATCTCCAAGACCATCATGTTCAAACTTTGACAGAATACCTCCATGACCAGAAAAACCACAAAACCCCAGCTCTTGAATTCCTTCTGCATCACAGTTTTAGAATGCAGTACTTAAATGCAAATTTAAAATAAATTAAGCGACAGGTGACTGATTTCAGTGAACTACCAGCAGGTTTTTGCCTTTGCAGACCTCACTGAATCATCAGCCATTTGCTCCTAGGGCGGTTTGCAGATTTAACAACTGCAGAGGGTCTTGGTAATATACACAGACTCGTATTCCAAGAACAGGAACTTTGCCACAGGATCTGGAGATGTCCAGAGGGGCTGCCATGTACTTTTTGTGGGCAGCATAGGACACCCAACCCGTGCCAGTGCCAAGCCCTGTGTGGTCAGGAGCACAGGCAGCTTTTGAAGTCAGTAGAACAAATTTTGGGTGGCCCAGAAACACAGAATATCCTGAGTTTGAAGGGACCCACAAAGACCATCCAGTCCAACTCCTGCCCTGCACAGACACCCCAACAATCCCACCCTGTCCCTCAGAGCGTTGTCCAAACCCTGCTGGAGCTCTGGCAGCCTTGGGGCTGTGCCCACTGCCCTGGGGAGCCTGCTCAGTGCCCACCACCCTCTGGGGGAAGAGCCTTTCCCTGAGATCCACCCTGACCCTGCCCTGACTCAGAGCCCAGGGAGCTCCTCACCTCTGAGCAGGCACCAGCCAGCATTCCCACCTGTGCTTCCAAAAGGAACTTATTCATCAGGGTTCCCTGTTTAAATGTCACTGTGTTCACCCTCATTTGCACATGCAAATCACTGTGAGCTTTATGTAAGGAAAGCACTAGTTCTAACAACCCTTTTCAGCCAGACCTTATTTCTGGCTATTTCTGGCTCTCCCAGTTTCACTCCTGGCCTGTGTCTGAGAACAACAGAGGTAAACAAAAATGAAAAATGATGAGAAAGAAGCAAGCCACCTGCTTTCTGCCTCGGAGGGCTGGGATTCATTCTGAGCAGGAGCCTACCCTGGGCTCCTAATTGCTCCAGTTGGTTCAGTTCGACTCTCTGGCCATCTGGCCATTCGGGGGTTGGCAATTAAAAATGGTGAGGAACAGCTGAAAATATTACTGTTCAGTGTAGTGAAGTTGGTTTTATTAAAGGCTAAGAAGAGGCACATGAGAAATCTTCAGTGCAGCTCACACCGTGCTGTGGAGGGCCAGGCTGATCCTGGAGATACAAACACAGGGTTTTTCCAAAGGCACCTCCAAAACTGAGGTGACAATTCCTTACACCCTCAGGCAAGAGACTATGACTGGACAAGCCATGTGTGCAGACACATCCAGACAGCCACTCTGATGGTAACAGGCAGTTTCACTGTGAGGTGGCTGTATTTGCACACTTGGCTTTAAAGTGCCTTGGCCGTGGCCACCTGGCCCTGCCAGGACACAGGGCAGCACCTCGGAGCTGCTCATGCAGGAAACCCATCCCTCCAATCCAGAGCACAAACAGGGGTTTTGATCCCATGAAGAAAGGCCTGAGGAGAGGCAATTGCTGGGATCTGAAAGGTGGTACAGACAGCTAAAAGCTCAGTGAAGGGCTGCCTGGGGCAGCAGCTCTGCCAGCTCTGCAGACCCAGCTGGGCATCTCTGCGAAGGGGACTCCCCATCCAAGGCAGCGCTGGGCTGGGTATGGGGAGGGTGATGAGACTCCCTTCTCTGACACAGAGACAGCACACTGATCTGTACAAACCAGGAATAAAAGCTCTGCTTTTATTTTATTTCTATTATTGCAGCAGGACTGGCCTTTAGGGAGGGAAGCGTTTCACATGGTCCCTTCCAGCGAGTCCCCAAGCAGAGTGTGTGGGCACCCCCACGAGCACCTTCTGCCACCTCACCCAGCTCGGGGAGAGTCCTCGGAGTCAGCCCAAGGCTCTGTGGAAAATCTTCCTCCAGTGTCAGGCAGAACCCACTTAGAATCAAGCCTTGGATTGAGCAGCTTTCAAAGTCTTTCCATATTTATGACAGATCCTGGGGATTAACTTCATTTACAAATTTAACAATGATTACACTTCATTATCCTCCACACAAACAAATATTATTAGGAACAAGTGAATGACACAGCACGGCGTTCTGAGCGCCTTTAGTTACATGTGCCAAGAAGGGCCACATTGAGGTGGTGTGATTGGCACCTCGTCCCTCAGCGAGCAGGGCAGAGCTTGGGTGGCCAGAAGAGAGCTCTGGCTGGGGCAGCACCACCCGGACAGGACACCCCAAACCCCCCTCGGGCCACCCGGATCATTTCCAGGAGGGGCCATTCCACACTGACAGCTTCATCCTGAATGTCCCATGTATTAACAGGGTGCTCATTTGGGCTGGGTCTGCCTACAGGTACCACTCCTGTCTCTCCAGGTCTCATCCCAACATGGCCCATGACACTGCTGCTCACACAGCAGGCTCTTTCCAGCCTGGCTGGAGCTCATTTTCACAAAGCCATCCGTTTTGAAGCAGAAACACCCCACATACACTTTTGCTCACACAGTGTAGGAGCTCAGAATCAGGGCAGGCACCTCCAGCAGTCTCTTCCCTCCCAAGTAAACTCTTCTGCCCTTCAGCCCCCTGAAGGTGGGCACAAAGCTGATCACTGGCACACTGAGGAATACCCAAAAACTAGGCTGACCCAGCTTAAACCTGAGAGGAACTTCCCCAGCAGTTGTGCACTGAACAGCACCTTGGAGGAAGCAGGGTCTGTCTGTGCACACAGAGCTGGCACAGGGAGCTCCACAAGGAGGGTGTAACCCAGGGGAACACCCGGAGCTACACCTGGACTCAGGACTGACTTCTCTTGAGGACAGAAGTCTGAAGTTCTACATCCTTCTGAGAAAGATCTCTTACAGGACTTCACTGATAGAGTGATGGGGAAAAAAATAATGAATCTGTTTAGAATTGAATTGTGTCTAATGAAGGGGGAAAACAGCAAAAAGGGGAAAGCAACATTTGACCCAATTTAATCTGCTCTTAAGAAGTGTGGATGTGGCACTTGGGAACATGAGTTAGTGGTGGCCCTGGCAGAGCTGGGGAATGGCTGGACTTGATGATCTCAGAGCACTCTTCCAACCTAAATGATTCTAAGTGATTCTAAGATTGTTAATATCACATTGTTTATTCCACTACTGTTTCCAAAGCTGGTATGATTAACATAGCTGAAACCTCTCCAAGAGAGGATTTGCTTTTAATGATTTTCTCCTCCCTGATTTTAAGGTTAAATTCTGAGATTGTATCATGTGTTTCTATTTTGAGATGAGCAGAAATGCACTGCCAGTAACTGCATCAACAAACTAGGGAGAAATTATGGAGCCACAAGTCCAGGCAGGGAATTAGGAAATATTGACAACCATTGATTTAGCAAAAGGTCAAAGTGGTTTGAGGGAAGGGGCTGTGATGCTCATCACCACCACACCAGAGCATGGCTTTTCATCAGCACAAATTAATTACAAGACAAATGAACTTCTCTCCCCAAGGAATGACTTCTGGCATCTGGGGAGAGTCTCTATTTTTTGAATTATTTTCCTAGATGCTATTAAAGACTTGTCAAAACTTGGCCAAGGTTCCAAACCTCTGACCCTGGGCAAGGTCCAGCGATTCCAGGTGGAACAGTTGACTTGAACTCCTTTTGAGCCAACTAGAAGGGAGCAGGAGATGGGAGAATTCTAAATGCATTCACAGGCAGTTGGGAGCACCTGGGATGGATGTCCCAACAGGGAAGGTACCAACTGACAATATCCCTGCAGTCTGGTCCCCTTTGTCATTCACATCTCATGTACAAACGACTCCTGAATCCTACCCACGCCTTCACTCCTCACCAGTGTCTGCTGAAGCATCCCTGCTCCCATCCCTGCTTCCATCCCTGCTCCCATCCCTGCTCCCATCCATGCCCATGCCCATGCCCATGTCCATGCCCATGCCCACCTAGACACCCCCAGCAGGGCCATCAGCCCTTCCCCACCTCTGCCTGCTGCTGGGCACTGAGGGCAGCACTGCCTGCAGGAGCCACACAGCACAGACTGCACAACCAAATCCTTCAAACCACAACCCTCAGAATGCCCCCGGCTCAGCACTGGGCTGTGCAATCACTCCAGTCCCAGAGGTGTCTGTGATTCGTCAATACCTCTACAAATACCCAGTGATGGGTGTAAATCCAATCCAGAGAGATCTGAGCCAGCAACAAAGTAAGTTCTGGAACAAACAATGCAGCTGATGAAGAATTAAATTTATGACAGGCTGAAAGAACCTCAAAATAGCTCACATGTTGAGAACTCCTGTAAATCTTGTTCTCATGGTGTTCTTGGTGAGTAATTAGATGAGTAATTGCTATTTGTCTGGGGAGATTTGCTTTTGAAGATGTTTGCTGGCAGGTAAAAACAGAATTGACAAACGAAACCCAAGGAAAGCTCCACCGGAGCCCAGTTTGTAATCAAATTAGGCTCATGATTGTTAGTAAGTTTCCCTCTCTTTTCCAGAAATCAAAGGATTCCTTCACTTTCAGATCTTTAAATCATGTGCAAAGTGCAACAAGATTTAGTCTTTGCAAATGTTGCTTTTTCATTTGGACTACTATGGAAAAAAAATCATCCAACAGGATTCATTCCGTGGTTTTTCATATACAGGTGATAGAGCACTGCTGATGTCTTAACACATGATTTATTCTCTAATTTATTATTCATTTACCTAAACATTATAACGTCTAATTTATTCTCTAATGTATCAATTTATCCCCTGATTTAGTCCTTTATCATCCAATCTGGAATTTAAATGTAAATAAGTAAATAAACACAGGCATTCTGTGTGGCAGGTAAGCAATGAGCCATCAGCACTTGGAACAGCAAGAGAAAGAGAAAACAGAAAGGAGGAAGGATGAATTTGTGTGCAAAGCTCATTGCCCCATCAGGCACACGAGGAGCCTGTCAGAGGCAAACCAGGCTGGTAGTTATAGCAACCATCCCCTCTGCTGGAATATCACATTCCCAGGGACACCGCAGGCTCCAACACTGTAGGAAAATAACAGCTCAGATATTCCAGGAGAGAGTGGAGAGTTTCACCAGACCCTGCTGGGAGCGGTGGAGATTCCAGAGCCCCTGGTGAGAGGTGGTGGAGCAACCAGTGACCACCACATGAGGGTCAATGGGGCTTCTTCTGGTTCCCAAACATCCCCCTCGCACCTCCCCATTGAAACGAACAAACTTGTTGTTCATTTTGATTCAAACTTTTGACTCAAATAACACTAATTGCTGTTACTTTTTATAGGACCACACTTAGGAGTTTTTTTAGTTATCAATGCTTTTTCCAGGTCACCGAGAGGGGCTGCTGCCCCTGGGCTCATGTGGAGGAGGTAATCAGGGTTTGGGAACATTCAGAGAGCGCTTCAAGCAAGGACCCTGCAAAAGAGACCCGTGTACAGGAGAGAGGAGCAGTTCTGTGGGCTGGGAAAGGAGGAGCAGTGCTCGGGCTGGGGTCCAGCCGCAGAATCCCACGATGTGCCCATCCAGCGGGCACACCCAGCGGCACAGGTCAAGCTGTGCCAGGCTCTGCCAGCAGCAACGAGCCCTCACAGAGGGAGAATCAGGAGAAGAGACTCCCAGGAGTGGTGTGAGCAGCCCAGCACAGGCAGTGCCCTGAGCCCACGTGGGCAGCCCCACGCTCCTGTGGCTCACACAGCCCCGCTGATGCTGCTCTGAGGAGGACACATCTGCACAGACAGCAGCTGGTGGAGACAGCTGTCTGCAAACCAAACAGTGGCCAGACACTGATGCCAGAATTTGGGTTGATTCAATAACCCGGATTAAATGCTAATTGCAATTACATCGGTCACTGCACCAAGCCTGGGACTCCTGGCCTGACTTGGTTGGGCTTCAAAAAGCGTCACATCTGAATTAGTGGTTTTGTCATCCAGTGCTCCTTGCGTGTCCTCTGTGACCCTTCCTCATGAGATAAGATGTGGTTATTAGTAACCATCAGAGAGTGTTCCCAGAGGTGGCTCGAGGGGTCCCCCGTCACACTCCTGTGAGCCCCTGGCGGGGTGAGCTCGCCCAGGGCTGGGAACAAAGCACCAGCCTCGGGTGGTGTTGGGCAGAAATGCTGAGGGCAGACAGTTCTCCAAAACCACCTAGAAAAGCTCTGTCAGTGCAAATGCTCACAGGTCATCCCAATGCAAAACGCTTTTTTTGCCCTCTTCTTTAAATTCTCTTGCTTATCAATAGCAGCCCGATTGCAGCAGGGAGCTGTGCAGGCTGGACCCTCCGGCAGCACCACTCCTAGAGGTCTGGAAGGCACACTGCTCTCCTGAACACCAGGTGGGCACAGACACAGGCTGTCTGTCAGCTCAGAAAACACAGACACTTTAACTCTGCTCACACCAGCCTGGATTTTGTATTGGCAATGTCGCCAAGCCAAACTGACCAGCAGGCACAAAGCCTGCAGGAACGTGGCCTGGCAGCCCTGAGATGTGATGGATGTGCCACACGCTGTCCAGGACAGGACCTGCTGAGCCTGTCACGGGGTTCTGAGTGCTGGAAACATCAACTCAAACCTCAGGAGCTGATGCAGCCTTTCTTTCCATGTCCTGCTTCCCACCTCTGAATGCAGGTAACTCAGTGCCTTTTTCTTGCTCCACATCTGACTGCCAAACCACTCTCCACTGTGTAAATAAAACCCAACTATTTCATGCCAAGCCCTTCCTGAATGGAAAAAAAATACACTGAAAAACAGGCAAAGGAACCAACATCAACTATCTGCATTTGCAAAGTACATCTAAACCCACCTCTATCACGGGATTATTGCTGACATTGGGGTTTCTGATGCTGGCCCACACTGAGCCCAGCCATGTATTCCTCCCCATCCCACCTCCATCCCTCCCTTGCTCACTGCTCACCTGGGGCACGGGGCAGGTGATGAGTTTTGGTTCTCTGCCTCTGCAGCAGCATCTGCAGCAGTGGGTTAATGATCTGGCACTAAGGCATCACAGAGCTGACTCAGACAGACAGGGATGGAGATGATTCTTCTTCCACACAAATCATGCACTGTTCATTAGGTTTGTATCAATAAAATCAAAGCACGTTAGAGGCACATTAAAGACAGTGAGAGCACAGGGCAGGTCCTGACAGAGAATGGGAGAAATACCCTCATTGTGTTCCTGCTTTGGGGGCCAACACTCCCACGTGTGTCCCACTCGTGCCACCTCACCTGCAGGGAAGGGCTCCAGTGCCAAACTCTGCCCCTCATGCTGCAGGAATCAGTTTCACCTCTCCCAGCTCAGCAAGAAACCCCCTAATTACAAATCCTGTTTGACGAGTGACTGGGATAGCAGTTTTCCTGTCTGCTCCATTATGTTCCTGTTGCAGTGGGAATGATCCCAGAGGGTGCCTGGTCAAAGCCTGTGTTTGAGCCTGTGCTCGGCACACCTTCTGTCACCCTCACCCCTTCCCAGGTGCTCTGGCACCATATGGTGACACGGGGCGATGCTGCACCCCCAGGACCATGTGCTGACCCCCCAACTGCAGGGAGGATCCCGTGCTGGAAGCTGGAGGGTCACTCCACAGCATGCCCAGCTCCACCTGGATCACCCCTCCTGGGACTGAGGGCAGCCCACCAGCGGGAATCCACCAAGGACCCTCCTGCCTGGCATTGCCACCAAGCCTGGGGGGACGGAGGATGCAGGGGGCACAAGCTCAAGGGAAAATACAGAAAAACACTTAGGAAACGAGTTACACAAAATTATTCAAGATTTGTGACTGGAGAATCTCAGTCTACCTGCTTTATCCAAGAGGCAGCTGAGTCCAAAATCTATCCAGAGGATGCCTTTCTGAGGAGAGGCAGTATTGAAAAACAAAGTCAAAAACCTAACAAGGCACAGGGGACCAGAAACCAACTAAACCCAGACCAGAAACAGGCACTTGCTTTTGCCAGGCAGGGGGAGGTGCCATGGGAACCACTTAAAAGGAACTCTGCGGGTTCTGATTTCCTGGTATCTTTTTATCAATTCCCTCTAAATTCCTGGGCAAAGAGAATTATAGTCCTGATTGGGGAAGTCAGGAGAATTTTGTAACTTAATTTGCAAGAGGTCAGCCTGGAGGCTTGTAGGGAAGTTCTGCAGCCCCAACACCACCACACTGAGCTTTCTCACCACACAATGTCCTCACAGAGCTGATGCCACACCAAGTACTCTGACAGCAGCTCTTAGACCAGGCAACTTAGCCCAGGGTGCTCCAAGCCCCGTCCAACCTGGCCTTGGACACTCCCAGGGATCCAGGGGCAGCCACAGCTTCTCTGGGCACCCTGTGCCAGGGCCTGCCCACCCTCATAAGGAAGAATTTCTTCCCAATATCTCATCTAAGTCTATCCTCTTTTAGTATTCCTTCTGTTCCATACTCATTGCACTTGTACATTTTTATCCCACGGGTGGGATCTCCATCCCTTGCCAAGTACTGAGGGCTCAGGGACAGACATGTGGGTTATTCCTATTGGTTTCAGAGAATTATTTCTGCTTTTCTTGCTCATTTTTAGAAAAGAGATTGATTAAATCCCATTAAAATATTCCAATTATTATTCCCATGGTGTTGTTTGCTCTCCCCTTTCTTACTTTTTGTACTTTCAGTAGCAGTGAAAAAGGAATGAAGAAAAATAAATTACATTATCAGCCATTTTGAGAACAAAACTGAAAGTTTTCAAAAGTCTCATTGTTTAGGGGCTTTAGAGTGTTCATTTCTTCCATGACATCAAAGTGGTTTTCTCTTGAGTAAGCAGTTGACTTTTAAACCATGGGACAGATGAAGAAAGCAAATTTCACAGAAAATAATCATACATTTAAAGTAATTTTTCCAAGTGAAAGCATTTAAAAATTAAATCTGTACAAATAAATCCAAGCACTTCTTAGCTGAACCTAAGATGGTTTAAAAGATACAAAAAAGTGATGTTTGTCCTAGCAGGAAGCTGGAGGTCACACGGGCACCTTCCTTCTCTCTTCCCCATTTCTGGATTTGACACATTTATCAAGACACGTGGCAAACTTTAAATGAAATGCAGATCTAAAGGTCTAGAATTGGGAAGCACCATTGGGATGCTCCAGCACAGCTGCTCCTCTGCTGGGACTGCACAGTGACCCTTTGGTTTAGGTTGGATCTCAGGAAAGGCTCTTCCCCCAGAGGGTGGTGGGCACTGAGCAGGCTCCCCAGGGCAGTGGGCACAGCCCCA
>JAWWEW010000023.1:762805-809305 GCA_035583185.1 Anabacerthia variegaticeps | reverse complement strand
CCCAGAGGGTGGTGGGCACTGAGCAGGCTCCCCAGGGCAGTGGGCACAGCCCCAAGGCTGCTAGAGCTCCAGGAGGGGTTGAACGATGGGACAGGGACAGGTGGGATTGTTGGGGTGTCTGTGCAGGGCAGGAGTTGGACTGGATGGTCCTTGTGGGTTCCTTCCAGCTCAGGAGATTCTGTGATTCTACAAAATTATTTTAATCTCACCTGCTGTCCCAAATGCTTTCAGGAAGACTCACATGGGAAGAGGCAGCTCCCCCTAGCCCATGTCCTGCCCCAGCCCCAGCCCCAGCATTCCACGAAGCCAAGCCTTGTGCTGTACATCTCCTCACACCTCAGTCTCCCTCAGGAAGAGGCTGCAAACAGGAACAATAATATCAACCTCAGTGACACCAAATAAAATAAATACTGTGCTGGCTATCAGATTTCCGTAGAGCAGTCCCCATTCCCTTCCCCGTCAATCACCCCCCCCCACTGCCTGGCTCTCTCACTGTATAAAACAATTTATGATAATGTACAAGTCAATACCTGTTTTAAATGGTTCAGTGAACCGGGGAAAACATTGCACCAACTTCCCGTTACGGTTTGCCCTGCTGGCCTTCAGTCAGTGAGAGGAAACTGTTTGAATACGAAATACAAGAGTATTCATGTCATCCACACTTTGTTCCAGAGGTGCAAAGTCTGCCCATTCCTCCCCACTGCAAAGCACTGTCCATCAGGAGGAAGGTGGGACAGTGCAGGGATCCAGGAATGCCCCGCAGTGGGAGCAGCACCCTCTGGGCTACCTGTGCTTTGCTGCAGTCAATCCAAATATTGCTGACCATTTACTGGGGCACAGCCCAGTCCACAGTGCAGCAGAGCAGAGGACGAGGAGGTCCCCACGTGTGGGGCTCGATGTCACCATGGGATGGACACACAGACAAAGGCTAGTCCTGCTGGGTCCAGTGTCTGAGGCTGCACTTTGGTCCTGCCAAACACAGAAAGAAATCTTGTGGCTCCAGAGTTTCAATCAAATAAAATGTTTCATTGCACATGAGATCACTTTTTTCCCCTTCATTTTCAGGTCAGTTAACTGTCACCCTGCTCTCACTACAGAAACACGAGGCAGTATTTAGGAAGAGAAGCACCACTTCAGAGCATCAAGGCCAGGAGTTCCCTGCTGCAGATGTCAGCACCCAGGGTTTAACGGGCTTTAAAAGCTGTTTCCATCACTCTTGTGACTGAAATCGCATTTCTCATGTGCTTCATGAATTGCCAGGTTTCACACAGCCCTTCTCCCACGCTGGCAGAGGAAGAGCAGCTCTCCAGAGCGGGGCACAGGAGGAGGGTTCCCCAGGAAGGAGGATGTGCTCCCAGCCCTGGGGTGCTGAGGCTCAGGGCTGTCCCCACAGCCCTGGCTGCTGCAGGTGCTCACCTGGCAAAGCAGGGCCCCCTGCACTGGGCGTTCTGCCTCAGGGCTGCACAAACACCCCTCTGGTTCCCAGAGCATTGTCCCTCACTCCTGGTGCCTGCAGAGAAACAGAAGGTGCTGTCAGCCCTCTGCCTCTCCCCACCATCACACTGCCCACAGATCGAGCCACATGAAGGTGTCAGATACACCTGGAACCTAATTTTTTGTGAGGAGGGCTGCTCTGGGGCTGTGGGGATCTGCAGCTGGATATTTCCCACTTCTGCCACAGTTATTAAGGTGGATCTTTTCCAGATCCTGCACAAAACTCAGCTGGGCAGCTCTTATTGAAATATCAAAGCTTCATCTGTTTTCCTCCCAGCTCAATCTCACTCCCATGAATTCAGAGGCAGTGAGAACTGCATTTCTAAACTGCAAATCCAGCTCCCCCCCTCACCACCCTGGCTGGGTTCCATCCCAAATGCAATGATGGAAAAATATAATTCCTGTTGACCTTGGGGGCTCTGGAGCAGACCTATTGATTAGTGACCTCTCCCTGGGAATGTCCCATTGACATCAGAAGTGCCAGCTGTGCAGGAAAGTTTCATTCCCTGTAAATAAGGCTGAGAGGATGGAGCCTGGGACCTCAAAGACAACCCAGTGCATGACACAACCTGGCTGTTCAGCCAGAGAAAAGGCAGCTCCACGGGGAAGGTTTGCTCTTTGCAAACACACAGGGATGAGCCCCGGGACAGGAGGAGAATCCTGAGACAACACTGGCTAAGAATGGGTAAATACAAGTTGGCCCTGGGTGGGTTTGGGCTGGGAGCACAGACATTTCCAACCAGCCTGGCTTGGGAAAGCTTTTGAGAGCGAAGATGGAAACGTGTGTTTGATCAGTTTATTCCAGGATGTGCCCCGCCAAGCACTGCACCAGAGGCAGTACCACATCTCCACCTTCCCAGCACCACTGCATGCTAATGGGTCTAGAACACAGAAAGGATGAAAGGCAAGTGAGCAGAAAATGCCTGGGAAACACTTGTGGCTCTGCCTGCCCACGTCCCTCACCGTCACCCACCTCTGTGCCCTTGGCCACTGCTCCCCTCCAGCAGCACTTCCATATTGACACCTCCAGGTTTCAGCTGCTCCTCTCTCCTGATTTGTGTGCAGCAGATGGTGCAAATGACACTCCTTTTGTTTTCTGGATGAATTCATATCACCCTGCCAAGATGTTAATTTTTGTTGGTAGATGTACATTGTGTTAGCAGTCACCAGCTTTGCTTTGGAACGGAGCAAAACTGCAGCCCCAGACAGGTTAAAGTCATAATGATTTATCAGTTAGAGCAGATTAAAGTTAATTAAGAGGTTTTAATAACTAGCTTCATTTTGATTCCCTGGTTTTGCATGCAGTGTGTTGGGCTTGTTTGCAGCAGCACATTTTGGTGCTGCACATCATCACAGCAGCACTTCTTTTGATTTCATTATCATTTGGTAAATTGACTCCTTGTCACAGATTTTCCAACGCTGGTAAAGGGATGCCTCCCTGCCCAGACTGCTCATGAGCTGAACCCATCCCCTGAGAGGGGAGCAGAATTCCTCTCTGGGTCTCAGTGCTCCCCCCATGGGCACAGCCAGGCTGGAGCCCCCCATGGGCAGGGCAGAGCAGGACAACTGCCTGGTCTCCTCTCCCCTGACCCTTCTGTTATAACACTCCAGATGGAGTTTTCCTCCTTGACAAGAGCTCTGCACTTTTTATTCATGCTTCATTTGTCAGCCACTGCAGACCCCGAGTCCTTTTCTGTGATTCCCCCTTGCCCTCCCTCACACCACTTCAAATTTCCCATCACTGCATTTCAGCCTGGGGGGTTCAGAAACATCTCCATTTTTCCAATCCTTTTTATTTCAGTTCTGACCTCCAGAGTTCCTGTGATCCCTCCCTGCTCCATGTCATCCATATCTTTTATAAGTCCTTCATCATACAAATCACTAATTGAAATAGAGAAGAGATGGAAGAGTCAGACGTTTCCCTCTGGGGCTCTCACTGGGAAGGCTCTCCCAGATCTTCAGGCAAATACTGACAGCTCCTACTGAAATAAGTTTCTCAAAATGTTCTTTGTGCATCCTACACCAAGACACATCTCCCTGGCTTACCTGGAAATAAAAGAAAGGAGTATCATAACTGTTTGCTCCCCTTTTATCCCCAGGTCAGTTAATTAGACTCATCTGACTCACTTTTGACTAACCCATGATGGTTGTTCTGTTTTGATTTTAGTCACCTCTTCCAAGAGTTACAGATTGATTTTTTTTCATTAATTTATTTCAGAGCCTTTCCAAGAACTCATTAGGCTTTTTAATCAATAATACACTAGACTGTACTTTTTATATTTAGGGTCTATATTTGCATTTTGATACTTCTGAGACCTCTGAGCTCCACAAGCTGTTAAAAATTATTGTTCCTTTTTCCAAAATAGTTTTGATTAATTCTTTCTAATTTCCTCAGATCCTGCGGCCTGACCTATCCAGCAGATCCAAACAAACCCTCATCTGTTTGTTCTCTGTCAAAATTAACCCTGTTATCAGGGCATTTGGGTGCTTCTGTCAGCAGCCACTAGATCTATATTTCCTATCTTATTTCTAAAGTATGTGTAGCACTGTTTCTTCCTGCGTTTTACCTCACTTGCTAAATCAAACACACTTTTTGCCCTAGGCTCTTGGTTTTACCGTAATGTGCCTGTGCTGTGTCTTCACTTTCAGTGCTTGTCAAGTACTTTTGTACCACTTCAGATTTTCATGTCCCAAAGGAGCTCCTGATTCTGCCCTGACAGTGTTTGCTCTATCCCTGCCAGCCTGTGGATGGAATATATTCACCCACCAAGGGCACTCAGCTGCCTTTTGTTTGTGGGTTCTCTCTCTGAACCTGCCCTTTCTGATCCCAAGGATCCACCCCCTCACCTCCCTGCACCTGCAGTGGTCTCCTCCTCCAGAGCCCATCACACCTAAACTGCTGCCTGTGCTTCTTCCTTTCCTACAGGAGCACCTCATGGTCTGTCTCCCAGATTTCCTCTCCACCTTTAATTCTCCACCAAGTTTTCCCATGGCACAACATGCCCCTGACTCCAGAGCTGCTCAAGTCCTCTCTGCCACCACCCACAGACCCTTTGGTTCCTAAAGTTCTATGATGGAATTCTCCAGGCAAGGATATCCACAGCACCTAGAGTCAATCCAGTGAGTGTGGAAAGGCCAAAACTAGGAGAAATGCATGAGGGGACATTCTGAAAGCCCCAAAGTGTGACAGAGTGTTTATTTCCCACCAAAAGTGGTAGGCAGATACTCATGACAGACAGGCAGGTACTCACAGCTCAGAGAATGTCAGTCAGGCTGGAGAGCAGTGAATATTTCCCCTCTTTCCCCCTCTGGTGGTGTGCTGAGATCCACAAGCACAATCGATACAGAGAACTGGGAGCCTTCAGGTACTAATTCTGAATTACAAGCAGCCAGGTTCCTTTCCCAAGTCCTCCAAGCCCCCCAACAAACCCAAGTTAACCTCCCAGATGTGGGGCTCCCAGTGATTTGCTGCTGTTGCCTTCTCACACTCTTTTATCACTTCCCCTCCCTGGCTGTCAAAGTCACAAGCACTTCATTTTCTAAAGAACAATGTATGTGAGAGGGATGAAGCGAAAAAAAAGCAGCTTGCAATTAAATATTTTAATAGACATTCTGAAGATGGGTTTGAAAGGCTTTAAAATGAATATTAACAATAGTATATATCAAGGGGCTCAGGCTGAACAATACCTATCACTTTGTCTGTTACCGAATGAAGTGTAAAAATAATACCCTGTAATGTTTTATACAGCACCCCTTTTGGCTCTCCCAGAGGAGACAGCTCAGAGTTGCTGTGCACAGCAGCTCTCCACTCTGCCCCCATGTTCACACCAAGCTCCTGATGGCTTTGGTGCCCCTTCCTGATGCTGTGCATCTCCAGGCTGCTGTCTCCTGGGCTGTGCCCAACAGAGCCCTGCACCACCTGCCCTCAGGGACAGGCACCAGGCTCTGCCTCCTCCCTGCCTGCCATTCCCAGCTCACCTCTGATTTAATCCGGGAGCCAAAGACAAAGGGCAGGCAGAGCAGGAGGATCAAAGGAATCCCAGTGCTATACATCACTCACCTTATGTTCTGCCTCTGGCCTGTGACCGCCAGGAAGTTGGGATTTATATTGTTGATTTTCATTGGATTTTAATGGAAATGAGTTTCAGCAAGGACTCTGAGGCCCTGCTTTATGACTGTAAACCTGAATTTATGGCTCCTCCCTGGCACTGAATTGAGTGTAACTCAGAAGCAGCCCCAGCAAGGCAGAGGGTGTTTTTCTGGGTGCAGATCTGCTGGCAGAGAGACGGGCTGGGGATGGAGCCCAAGCATCCACGTCAGTCCCTTCAACTCCTATTTGGGTCCCTTCTGGCAGTGTTAGTAAACACAGAGAGACCTCTGCATGGCACAAGTGGCTAAAAAGTTACAGTCTCACAGTGATCAAAAATGTTTATTAAACACAGATACTAGTGGTATTACACAGAAGTAACAAAGTTTCATGAGTGTAAATAAACAGTTCTGTAAACATCCTTGTTTATACTTTCTCTCTAGTTTTGCTCAGTATTTTGCTCCCATTTAGGCAGATGTTCATTAGAACTCCTGTGGCAGAGCCACAAACTCAGAGAATGCCCATCAGGGCTCCCACAGCTCCCCACAGGGCTCCTGCCCCACAGCCCAGAGCAAACCCCCACGCTCAACACCTCGGGATATTCTGCTTCAGTGTGCAAGTGGAACCCCCCACCCCACCAGACCGTCCCCAGTCTCAGACTAAGTGGATTCTGGGTACCATTATTTCCATTACATTTGGCTTAAACCCACTTATTTATAATTAAGTTACTGATCCATGCGTTGGTGTAAAATGACTGTACAACGTAAGTGCAGCAATAACCCAGAACTAAATCTTTAAATAACAATTGTCAAATGAGAAGATATATATAGAATACATCAAAACTAATAGTGTTCATCCATCTTTCAAAACAAGTTAAATGTGCCTGTTTCTTCTGGAAAATATGCGTTGCTCATTAAACATTTTATTTTCATTACATTTGAACCTTTCAGCAGAAATAAAATACACAATCAAAGTCGGACGGTTGTTTTGATCAGTTTTCAGGCATTTATATGTTAGAAGAAAAGGAAATGCATTAAGATTCACAGAGACATTTGTGCTGGTGACCACTGGGAAGAAGCAATATAAACTGAGGAGAACGTGTAATCAGGAATGACAGCTCAAGCACAGATCTTATTAAGCAGATAGTGTAGAACAGGCTTAGAGAGAAAGGAAGAAGTCCTGGCATTTGGGATATTTACAGGCAGCTTGGACAGGGAATTATAAGACAGCAGGAGGGAGCAAGCTGTTCGAGCCACCTGAGAGCAAACAATCCTGGGCGCTGTGACTCACTCCTGACACGTCACACACAGTCTGCCTTTAGCCACAGCCGACCTTGAAATCAGAAAGACTCCTCTTTGAGCAAGTCTTGCATGGGTACGGACAGCTTTTCCTTGGAGTGAGCAGGAAACACCCAACAATGTGAGGGGGATCACTCCCGGGTGACATATAACTGCTCATCCCATCATGGGGGACCTATTTTTAATAAACAATCAACAGCTTACCTATCTCTCAGGAACAGCAGAAACTTGTGGTCATCACTTGCAACAGGAGACCTGCAAGGTAAACAGATTTGGTTGTTCAAAAAGCATATTAAACACATTTTCCACAAGGAATTCCACAGGAAGCTGAGCTGTTCTCTGTCAGTGCTTCTTGCACGTTCCTTGGCATCATCTGCAAACCACTCCATGATGCACCAGCTCTGGGTTAGACAGGAACACAGAGAATCACAGTCATGAGAGTTTGAAGAAGTGTTGCCTCTAAAGCAATTAATTATCTTAAACACTTCCAAGCCTTTGTGAACAGATGCAACCTTATAAAGAACCCATCATCCTCAAGTTCCTCAGCTCACTGTATCTTCACATTCATTGCTGACACTACCAAATTTCCTTCTGGATCCTTTAAAGACATCTCATTTATCTTTATTGGATTTCCTTTCACTTGGCTTTAAAGTTAAGCCATGCAGGAGAAGTTAAGCTGTAGCAGAGGAAAAGTAATCAGTGCATAAATTCTGAATCTTAACAAAGAGCATCCCAGCCTGCTGAAAACGCACAATATTGTGGAGAAAAATGTGCCAAAGAGGCTGCCCCCAACAGCCCTGTTACTTTATTTTGTGGGTGCTGTTACAGGTGAAGGAGCTAGGAAAGACTCACTGCACTTCAGGAACCTGACTCTTAAACACCTGTAAGTTACCAAGTCCTGCCAGACCCCCAGGACTCGTAGGAATCTGTAAAGTCAGAGAAACAGCAGAGGGTTGGTTTCAAAGCAACAGGAGCATAACCATGGCAGGACTGTTGGGCATCAAAATGCCTGTATGTATTTAATACAGCACACATGGAAGGGCTCATTATCCAGCCCTTGGAATCACAGCATGCACGTACACTAATCTGGAGTAAATCATGAGTAAAGAAGACAAAGGCAGCCCCTCTCCTCCTTGGGTGATAAACAACTCAATGCTGGACTTTCAATCAATATTGATAAGCACAAATACATTATTTTGATTAATGTCAGAGGCCTTTGCTGTTAAATCATTATAAAGTTTTCTACTGGAGGGGAATTAATCTAGTCTAGTCATAAATCAAAACACAAGAAAGATCCAAAAGTCATTGACCAGCTTAGACCAATAAAAATAAACTACCCCGAAATGCCCAACACAAGGAAAACATCCAAACAAAAAGGTGGAGTCCAAACGTCCTTTGTTGTTTTGATGCCTTTCAGAAGATGTCACAAAGCACCTGATGATACAGCAGCTGATTCATTTCGTGCCTCTGATCACTGAAAAGAGGCAAAATGCAATTGTGGAATGCTTGGCTCTCACTTTCTCTGGATGGGCTCAGCAGCAGAGCCCCTGGACTCTTGGCAGATCCTCTCCAAGACACAAGCACACAGCTCACATTCTGCAACCAACACCTGTACATTTTCAGGGGACACCAGTTGAAAAGGCTTTGGTTTGACTGAAACAACTTTACAAGGGTCAAGCTCCCAGGACAAATCTTCCATCAAGGGGCAAGGATTGATTAAATCCTAGTCTGTCATCCCAGCTTCAAATCCTATATACCCAACATCACTGTCCAGACTTCCATCGGTTACTCACCTTTTGTTGTTAACAGTCACAAAATCACAGAATCCCAGAATGGCTTGAGTTGGAAGGGACTTCAAAGATCATCCAGTCCCACCCCCTCCATGGGCAGGGACACCTTCCACCAGCCCAGGTTGCTCCAAGCCCTGTCTAACCTGACCTTGCAATATGATTACTCACATACACAAACTCTTTGGTCAGTCTGAGGATACAGAGCTTTGAGGGAGACTCCAGGAGAAGCCAAATGGGATCATATGCATTAAAATCAAACCCTTTTTCATCATCACTTTTGTCTCATGCTCTTCCTCTATTGCCATGTCCCATGTAACTTTGGACACAGCCCTACAAGAAGATTCACCTCCACTTTTGACCCATCTCACGGCTCACCATAAATGCTCTCTGCAGATGTAGCACAAACACTTCACCACCCAAGTGCAGAAAGCAGATTTATCAAACTCTTTGAACCCCACACGAAGGCCCTGTAGGAATAGCACCAAGTGACTGGGCCCAGATACTTTACCATGCACCAGACCAGCAGAGTGGCCGAGCTCAATCAAGGATTAGCATTGCTCGTGCATCTCTGCTGCAGGCACAGATTTGCAGAGCAGTGAATCAAACAGCGCCGGCAAAGCGCCCATGGTTTGCATTTTGATCTGCAAAAGAGCTGCAGCTCACGACTCCACTCTGCCATTTGCACTGCTGGAGCAGATCCATCACAGCACCAACTGGAGAGTGCTGGTTCTTCCCCCCCTCCCTCCCCTGTAAATCTCTCCACTGAATTATGGGAGGCTTCACATTTAAGAGAGCCAATTAGAAAATATGGATGCTCAAGGTATCCTCGTGCTGTTTACCTAAAATTGATTAAAGACTGGAGCAAATAACTCCTCCATCATCTGTCCCAAGGGTGCAAATATAGACACTGCCAAATGTTTGGTTTTACTTCTACCACTACATTAAAACAGCACAGCTCATAAACAGCACTTTGGGGAATATGGACTCGGCTGCAGGGCTTTGAATCTGCCAGCATATACTGACATTATCTGAAGTTTATCTTTATTGAGCTTCGAGTATGATATGGTAAAAGGGGGGAAAAAAGTAGTAAAACTTCCATGAAATGAGTTACAGATGCAGCTGCTTTAACAGAGATTGCAAAATCATGTACTTATTCCACGTGCTGCTGTTCAGAGTGTGCTTCAACCTGTGCTCTGGCACTCCAAGGAAGGGAGGGAATGGACCACAACTCAGGCTGCAACCAGCCTCGAAGGAGACATGTCCTCATCCTGCATCATAACACCTTTTCAGCTCATCTCCATCATGGCTCACATTTTAGCAGCTCTTTTGATGCCATTATAGTAACTTCTGGAGTCTCCTCACCTCAGTTGTACCTGTACTGTAAATTAGGATAGCTGGGATAACTTCACTGGAATTACGGTGGAACTGTGTGTGAGTGACTGCAGTGAGAGTCTGGCTGTGGGTTCCTTTGCCAATGACTTCTCTAATCCACCTGTGATCTGTTTGTGAGCAGGAATCCATCCCATGCTACACACACCTGCAATTTCTTATCACTGACACTGCACTCCATTGCCACAGTTTCAATTTACACTTTGATATCACAAGAAAGAGATGGAGGATGTGTCTTTCCCTGAGCAGCATCTCAATGTTCTGGATTACAAAACTGTCTCCCCAGAATGGAAAAACTCACTAATGTTGCCCTGGTTTCATGTAGAACTGGGTAAGGAAAAGATACAACTCCTGACTAAAATAAATGTTAACACACTGATGAATCAAAAAGTTCAAATGCCTGGTCTGGGCTAAATATATTTTTTTCTCTTGGCAATGCTCAGTCTTACACTCATCAATGTGACACATTTCAGAAGAAAATGGCAAATAAAAAAAATTCTGCACAAGATGTCAATAAATCACGCAAAATAATACAGTTAAAAAGCTTCCATCTGCTGCATAATTCATAATTAATGTGTTTTCAAATCATGCTGGGATTAAATTTATATTTCTGTTGCTATTTCTTGTGCGTAAGTGTTCTCCATTCCCAAATTGAAATAGTGGAACAAGTGCTAACAACAAGATCTCCTCCAATCCTAATTTCTGACATCCTCCTTGAAATCAGTTTTTATTTCCCAATATCCTTAGGAACTTCACTTTCACACATTTAGATTGGTGAAAAGAGGCTCCCTGTGCATGATCTCGATCCACACTGAGGGATGGGCAGAGGAAACATCTCCCACCAGGAATCCTCTAGTTCTGCTTCAAAGCTTTTCCCCCACCACATTTTGGAACCACAGTTTTCATCAAATCCTTGGCTGTCCAGCCAGAGTTCCCTGTGGGGTGGGGGAGCCTGGGAGGATCCTGCCCACACCAGAGCCAGGCACTGTCACAGCCTTGGTCTACAGCAGCCCATGGAGAGAGCACAGGGAATTCTGCAAAGTGGGAAAGGCTTGAGTCAAGGACACCGTTGGTATCTGGGCTCTGTGGGGACATCCCACAGGCACAAGGGGCAATAAAATAATGCTCATTGTGTTCCTGTTTGGTTTGGTCTGGAATCCCGAGTTCCTCTGACTGCCCTCAATTCACCTGCCTTAGACGCCATGGCCAGATTCCAGGCTGAATCTCAAATCTTAGCCCCTGTTTGATGGAAATTAAAGAACCAGCATTAAAATTGCTTTGAGAATGAAATGCAGCAATGCCAGGATGCAAATGAACTTCTTGGCCATTCCTGAGTTAATCTGGGCTTTCACAACACCATTTAAACTGTCTGGGGGAAATAATTGAGTGGAAATCTGTTTAAAGGACTGCACTTTGATTTTATCTAGGAATACAGATAATCAATCTCTGGGCTGAAAGCTGTGGATTACAAAATGTACCAGAGCAAATGGGAATTTTATTGGCTCAGAAATAAACATGAAGGGGCAAGTGCAGAGATGACCTTGTGGTGGATGGATGGCAGGAGGGGAGGAACAGCAGCCAGCCCTGCTCTTTAATCATCCCCTGCATCTTCTCAGGGAGGAATCCCAGCTTCCAGAAAGTGAACAACTCCCTACAGGGGTGAGCTAAGCACTCACCTGTGGTTTGGACAACACTCTCAGAACACGGGGAGATCCTTGTGATGTCCTGTGCAGGGCCAGGATTTGCATTCCAGTGACCCTTGTGGGTCCCTTCCCACTCAGGAGATTCTGTGGTTCTGACACATGAGCTGAGGAGCCTGGTTTCCAGCACAGAGCTGATGTTCCATACCTGCTTCCCTGCCTCCCACCCTCCACATGTGCTGCTTTCAGCCATCTCCTGCAGGCACAGCCTGAGCAGGAAGGGTTTCTCCTGGAGCATCGGGTTCCAGGAGAGCTCATTCCATCACACTCACACAAATTCTACTGTACACACACTCCAGCATGTGATAAACTATTTGTGAACTTCAGTATTCAAATCTGTTGAACACTAAAAAGGCTTTTGAAAATCTCCCCTCCTCAAAAAATTTCTAAGCCACATTGAGGTTTTTGTGAAATAGCTTTTTCCTCCCTTTTCAGTGTAATTCAATGTTATTCAAGAGCCAGAGAGTTGTCAGTTTTTATGTTATGATAATCTTCTCAAGCATCCAATTCTATTCTGCTTCTTCCCTTCATGCTGTCACTCATATTCCAGCCTGTCACAAAAGAAAATGGCTGAATACATTAATTACAACTTGTTAGTCCTCCATATAGTTAATGCTATTGAGGAAATCAAATCACTTGGAAAATAGCTAAAGAGAAACAGTTGCTGGTATTGCAGAATCTTTGTGTGTTGCACTTCAAAGCTGGAGCTTTGCAAGACAACAAAAATGATTATTATAGAGAATGAGAAAATCAAATACAACTTGATCCTCTACCCTTGGAATGTTTTCTGAATGCATTACAATGTATGTTTTCTATCCTGGCAAAAGCAGTCGAACACTTTTCACATATTACCTTCTTTTATGGTCTAATTACAAATACCAGTTCAGAAATTACAGCATAAAAACTTTCTGAAGCTAGGAAGAGATCCAAGTCCCCACTCACACAAACATCCCAGACAACAGTGACGGCTCCATTAATGTGAATAAAAGATAATTCTGTTGGGTCTGAGAAGACAAACAAGTTGCCTCAGGACGAGTGAAGGGAGGTATTGACTTTGCAACCCTCAGTGAGGCTCATCAGCCTGACTCCTGGGGCTCTGTGCAGTGCTACAGCTGGATTTGTAACTGGAAAACTCAAATTAGAGCTAAACATACACATTATCTAAAATTAATGCTTCATTTTTAACTCTGAGACATTAAGATACAGATCACTGTTCAGTACAAAATACAGAGTCCTGAGAGCCCATCAGATTTCCATGGGAGGGAAAAGGAGCTAACACCAAGTCTTCCACGTGCCTTACCCAGAGAAGCAGCCCTGCAGAAACTCCTACCAGAACGTCTGTGAAGGCTGTTCTGGTAATGAAATGTGATTGCACTGAACAAAGAAAACATCATTAGGGTTGTTGGAGAGCCTCACACACAGAACAGAGAAATGCTGCCCAAATTGAAGCTCCGTTATCTTTCTACCTTAAGAACATTTAATTAGTCTTGTATTAGAATGAATAGCCACTCTTGCATGTATTAAACCATTGTAATAGTGGGAAAAGGCAATAAGAATCTTTCCAGCTTTGAAGAAGTTATCTGAACAGCAAAACAAAATTAAAACACCTTTGGATGACACTGATCTCGTCCCCTCATGTCATTCCCAGTTCAAATTCGTCTCTGGGGTGGCAAAGTGGGAGAAGAGGGCTCAGATCGAGTTGTGCTACCTGCACAACAATACCTGGCTGACAGATGTGGCCACAGCTGAAACTGCCCCTGCAGGAACTGCCAGAGCTTGTCCAAGCTCTGAGAGCCCACGGAGGGGCTCTGAAAGCATCTGCTCCAGAGGGCTCCTCCTGGCTAGGGCTGATTTCTGAGACACACAGAGCCCTTCACCCCCCATTTGTGCCCTAAGGCAGCTGTGAGAACAGCCCTGACAGGGCTAGGGCTGATTTCTGAGACACACAGAGCCCTTCACCCCGTTTTGTGCCCCGAGACAGATGTGAGAACAGCCCTGACAGGGCTGTGGGCCATTGCTGCCCAGAGCAGCTGGGGCTGCCCCAGCCCTGGCAGTGCCCAAGGCCAGGTTGGACGGGGCTTGGAGCACCCTGGGCTGGTGGAAGGTGTCCCTGCCCATGGCAGGGGTTGGGACTGGATGGGCTTTGAGGTCCTTCCAGCCCAAACCAGTCTGTGATGCCATGACTAGGCGGGTGTGCTGTGCTGGTGGGACGGGGGCAGCTGGTACCAGGGGCTGATGATGTGCCCCAAGTGCACTCTGCAGGTGGGTGAGCCTTGGCCTCACTGCAGCAGCTTTTTGGGTATTTCCTGCAGCTGTACATCCTCAGAGTGGCCCTTGGGACTCAGTGAGGGGACACCTTGCACCAAAGTGCCCTTTAGGTGACAGCCTGTTCTCCCTTCAGCTCTCCCAACCATAACACTGCTATACTTAGACTCCCCACCTCCTTCCTCGCTCCTGTTTCTATTAAAGCACAGCCACCTCAGGATGATGAGAAACAAAGGCAGAATAACAATGAAGTGCAAGCAAACAGCTTCCCAGATTCCTGCTAGATCCAGGAGGGCCTTCACACTGAGAATATTATGTAAAGAACAAAGACACAACTGGCTTCAAAGCTGAAAGTCTTTACAGAATAACTTAGGAGCCAGAAACCTGCCAAGAGTCACCCAATAGGTCAATGACATGGCTGGGAAAAGTACTCGACTCATTGGAAGAAAAATTAATGCAAACTTATAAAAGGTTAACTGTACCCCAGGCCAGATTTATCAGAAACATTGGCAGCAGGCAGAATTAAACAAGGAAGCAGCCCCTCCATGACTGGAGTAACCCTTCCCCGAGCTCAGGAGGGCTGTGCTGGGTGAGCAGAACAGGGGAAATCACTGGCACCAGAATGTATTGCCCAATTTAATGGAGCAGATGTCAAATGGCCATTAGCATTACAATGATCAGTAAACTGAAATTATGTCTTATGGGTTTAGTGCCTTAGATTAAGCATTAACCTGCCTTAATTAAATTGCATCTCAGTAATTGATTTCACAGTGCTGAACTGTAAATAAGAAATTGCAGATGATCTGGGGTTTTATCTGGGAAGATAATGTCAATCAGCCTTTACACACTGCATTAGCTCCTTGTCTCCATCCCCTCTATGAGCCTTGTTCTCTCTGCTGCTTTTACCTCCACACACAACCTCCTGACTTCACACGTACATTTAATCACTGCTGCTTTTTCTGCTTGAGCCCATGACAGCCAGAACTGGGTATTTGTAGGGTAGGCAGTACTCGGTGTTTGATCACTGTATCTGACATCATCTCCTCCCACAGGAAAGCTGCTCTGTGTGTGCAGAACCACAACTACTTGTTTCATTCACCCAGACACGGCTCACAGAGCTATGGAGTGACTGAGTGCACACAATAGGGTGGGACAGGGCAGTGAACCAACCATGGCAAAGCAATCCTTACAAAACATCAGTTTCTCCCAGCTCTTCCCACAGTGGGCAACAACTAGTTAAATAGAATAACACCATAATTACACCGGTTTCATTTGTTTTTGACTGCACTGTTCAATACCAAATGAATTTGATGGGAGCAATCAGTGTAACCAAGCCCTCCCTCACTGAGCAGCTCCAGGGAGGGGTACAGAGCTCAGAGGAGCCATTAACCAGCAAAGGCCCTGAGCCCCAAGGGCACCATAATTCTTCTAGCAAGGGGTCTGTATTTCACCTGACATTCCCCTTCGCCCTCCAGAGAAGCTGTCAGTCCCAGTACAGCTCAGTGCAACCCAATACAACTGGTTGAAAAATTGCTTAAAACACATTTTTATACTGCCTACTTTGGTGCTGTCACCTGACAGGGATATCTGTGATATCCATCGTGCAAAGGGACCCTCCACACCTACCAGACCACTCTGCCCAAGCAGCTTGCAATGAAATGCAAACTCAGAGATGGACTGTGAGGGGGAAACTCTGCACAGGAAATACAGCTTGGTTGGGAGGATTGGGGCATTTTGAAAGTATCACACACACCTACCTTTGACATGCAACTCATGTCCCCGAGGTTTATTTCTGATAAAGGCATTCCTGTAACGAGCAGAGTGAGGCAACCTCAGCGAGAGGCAAAGCTCTGAGATCTCCCTAAAACCCCTGTGACAGCCCAGGCACACACTGACTGCATCCATCTAGAATATGAGCTTCGAACAACACTAATTATTCATGGACTATTAGCGTTCCTTTTCCCTGCAGCACAAGACACAAAGAAAGCCTCAGAAACCCATTTTTCTTCACTTGCAAAAAGCAGGAGCAGAATGTAGCCAATGACTCCAAAAAGCACCTCTGTGAAAGAGACAGCAGAAACAAAACCCCATTGACAGAGCCTGAACCACATGTTCCTCATAACACACGAACAGCAAACCCACCTCCTGCCACGGTCTGTGAAGGAAATCAAGGCAATGTTTTCATTCTTCCCCCGCCTTAAATGATTTACAGGTGCATCATTCCAAATCTTTCCACTGTGTTTGCTCTCGAGCTTGTACTGAATTCCTCAGTGTCACATTTTCAGCAGCTGGTTATCACACAGCACTGTAACGATTCACATTCAGGAGGTACAACATGGGAACAGCAGGGGAAAGTCAGAATATTCCAAGAAGGTGCTGCAGGGATCCCAAGCCCTGCTGCCTGGGTGCTCCCTGGGCCCTACATCACTTTTTGGGTTTAGCCACCTGAGTAACATCATATGAGCTGAGTTTATCAGCAGTTGTTTTAATCATGAATACTGGGGAGAAAAAACCAACATCTAGAATGCAACCAAACTTCCCTCTTCTCCCTGTTAGGCAATGGGATCCAGAGACTGACTGCTCTCCTAGTGGCAAACAGCAATAACCAGATTAATTTTATTAACAGCAATTTTTCTCAGATATCCATTAAAATGCACACTTGTCTACCTGTTACCAGGAGCTGTCACCAGGGCTGTGCCAGCAGCCCACGCCACCTGGGCAGGTGATGGCCAGGAGGGGAGGGAAAGGGGCACTCCAGGGCACAGGAGCCCAGGGAAGGAGGGCTGAAGTGGGGAAGGAAAGCCAGGCACCATGGAGGAGCTAAAACATCATTCCCTGTGCCTGCTGCCACTGCTCTCATGCACCAGGCTCCATCAAAGCCTGCTGACACCTGACAGGTGACATCTCGACAGGATTTCTTGAAAATCAGCAGCTGCAGAAAGATGCAACTGCTCCCACCAGCATGCAGGAGATTTGCAAGATAAAAGCCACACACAGATGTACAAGAAAAACACTTCCAGATACTCAGGGGTTCTGCAATACAACTGAGAGCAGGAGAAACTCAGAGCTGTGCTGCATAACTCCTGGACAGAGCAGGCAGTGGGATCAGATAGCCCAGACCCCAGGGCTGCCCGGCTGGCAGGAGCTGAGCCCACTGGAAAACCCAGCTGAGCTCAGTGGCTCTTGTTTCTAAAATATAAACCCAATTACTTTTTTCTATTGAATTATACTAAAGCACAAGTCTATCCAGCCTAAGACAAAACAGCCCTTATTAAATTGCCCCAAGATTAATTGTCATGGCAGAAGCATGCACTTGCTCCAGTTTGGAGGTACAATGAGCATCTGATCCTGCAAGGAATGAGGATGAATTGAGTGGAAAAAACCCCCTGCACCACCTGGGCCCCACTGCACCCAGTGACTGTGTACACTTTGCTCAGAGCTGGCATATCACTGCCTGGAATTACTCCTGTTACACAATAAAGTGACATGCAAAGTGATGTTTTAAGAGACTTTCATTGTCTAATGTCCATGTTCATAAAATATTTAAACATCACTTTCCCTGAGCTGCTGCTGCAGAACAGCCAGCGAGCACACCAAGGAGGTGCCGGTGCCCACACTCAGTCACTGCTGATCAAACACACCAGGCTCAGCTCCCCTCGCCCACCTTGCTCACTGAGCGACCATACCTTACTGTCTTACTTCAAAGAGCTCAGATTTTGGCCCCTGTTCTCAGTGGTGGAAATTCTGGACCTGCAGGGCAGCAGGGAGGACACTGCCCTCGGCTTCCCTGAGTGCCAATGAAACTTGGAGCTTTTATTAGCTCGGAGATGGCCAGACCTGCTTATTTGTACTCTGCTCAGCTCCTCTTAGCAATTAGGCCTCCTCCCTGCATAAATGTTTTTATCTTTTGGCATTTCCCAGCTGGGCATGTGCTCATCACACAGCTCTGTGCTATCACACAGCTCTGTGCTGCTTATTCCACACTGAACTTCAGGATGGTTCTATTTCATCCCCAATACACATTTCTTGTTATTTTTAATGAGTAAACAGCTTCTTGCAGCACAGAAAAGGGCTGATCCTCAAGTGCTGCGAGGCTAAATTCACTGACTGCACTCCCTTAGACCCACTGACAGTCCGGCAGGCAGCACTGCAATGCCTGGTTCACCATGGTGTGATTCAGAGACCGTCAGGGCTCATGGCAAAAGTCTTTCAAGTATTTAAAGAATGTGTATCTACCACTTACGGTTTCAGTCAGAGGTTTGGGAGAGTGAAAAAGTAATTGGGGAGCTGCCTGGGAGAGAATTAAGCTTGCTAACACCTCTGGGATTGGACAAGGCAAGATCCAGAGGGCAGTTTAATTGAAAATGAAGTCCCCAGGTAAGCACCAAGAAACTCCAGTGGAATCTGGCACCCTGTACTGGTGCTACTGGTGCCTTTGCAATGACAGAAGGCAACTGAGGAGTATGCCTTTAAAATGCCTTTCTAGTGATTTTAAGTCCTATATCAATCAAAATGCTTTTGTTTATATCTTCACATCAATCACTCACAGTGGGAGATTTACCTGCCATTATATATGCAGATGTGGAGGACTAAGAGCTTCAAAAAAATTAAACCTCCACAGATTAAACACTTTGATTGGGAGAGTTTGCATCTCTTGTTTGTTTTTAATTAGGAATCTGGATTGTCAGTGCATAATATCCTGTTGCCATCCCTCCACAGAATAATAAATACAGTCTTCTTGCTATGACTAAGCAAGAGAAACAGCACATAGACTAAAACTGGTTATCTGAGCATGCTGAACTCAAATCCAGAGGTTCCTGCTCTCATGCCTTTTATATCATCCATTATTCAGTCAAACTCCCACTGCAATCAATAATTGGTTTCACTTAAGGAGTGAAAGAGAACTCAGTGCTGATCTCATCCATTCATGTCTTTTCTTTCACCTCAGCAGATCCCACTAAATTTTACCATCTTGCCACCACTGTGCCAATGCTCCTGTAGCAATTTACAGCAGACAGAAGGGACACAAAGTATGATTAAGCACAAATGCTGCTATTGCAGCCTTGCTTTGAGTCACTGCAAATGATTATAAATTATAAGGCAATTATCTGCATGGTTTACTGGTGTTTCCAAGGGATGCACATCCAAGACATTACTGCTATATCACCCTGAGCCCTCCCAAAGATGACATTCCCAGTTCGTGCCAGACCTGCCACTTCCTTCAAACCAACTGATCAGGACCTCAGCTGAAAAAAATCATCCAACAAAATGACTGGATTCACATGCCAAGAAAAGGGAGATTTGCTTGTACAAACTTGAAGAAAATATCTAAAAAAATGAATAAAGCAGAAACGTCATTTGGTCCAGGTGGAGCTGAGGATCTTTCCAGCAAGTAACATGACAAGCAAATCATGTCTCCAGCCCACACTGACATTACCACCTGCAAACTACTCTGCACTTCATCATAATTCATCATTTAGAATATTGGACATTTTTAATTAGCTCTTCTATGTTTCTACAGAGAAATTCCCACCACAAGTAAAAATCTTTAGAATTATTGGCAAGCTAAAGAAAGGTAGAAAATAAATTGTTGGGAGGTTTTTCTCTTTTTTAAAGTCATTAAATGATTGAGATGATAAAAGAAGGAAGAATCTGACAGATTAAACAGTTCTTGAGGAGACATGTCAGCTTCAATAATTTCAAAGCATTAGAACTGTCAAGCTTTCAAAATAGAAAAGACTGTATCTATAGAAAACAAGGTTCTCCTAATTGGCATGCATGAAAACCCAAATTGAGGCTAAAACTCTGTGATTAAAGGCTTTTGCTGATTACAGATATTTGAGAGCAACTCCATCTGTGAAGCTGGTTCTCCCACTCTGGAAAATGGTCCGTTCTGACTGTTCCTTGCATGGAGGATGCCCCAGCAGCCATAGCTGGAGATCAGCTCTCAGCCCAGGAGGGATGGGGGTTGTGTCTGTTTTACCTGACTCAGTGATCCCAGTACCTTGTAATTACCTTCTTATAACTTGGTTCCCTGCTGGAACATATCAACAGTTCATAAAATTCAACCAAAATAAAGCAAGCCTGAATGGAATAGTCTTGGCCATTTCTCTACAAAATTGTTATTAGATAAAAGGGAGCTTGGAAGGGAAATTGGTAATGATGCTGTTAGTCAAAAGGTACCAGTGAAGCCACTGGCAAAATGCATTGTACCCGCTGCATTGCTGGCTGGCACGGGCTGGCTCCAAGCAGGCACTGCCTTGGCTTTTCCTGAAACAGGCTCTGACCCACCATCCCCACAGCAGAGTTTTATTCATCAGCCTTCCATCACAGCTCCACCACTCCAGTTTCATGCACTGACTCTGCTGCACCCAGGTTCATAATCCAGAGTCCATTAAATGCCACAGCTGCACACACACAGTTAAACACAAAGTGACTCTGTTGGCTCCAGAATACCCAGACCTGAGTAATAAAACTCCCAAGTGTCTTCTCCCAGACACCATCTCTCCCAGGAGAGCACTACCAGGCCACAGTGATTTCATTTGTCATGTCTGCACTTCCCAAACCTGACTTCATGGAGAAGTGCATCCCACAATGCATGTCAGCCTTTATTAATCTGATTTTCTTCTTCCTCTCCAAAGACATTTAATGCTATAGTAATGATCAATATTCTTGTTCTGATGATAAACAGAGACAAATGAGCCTGTGCAGCCTGGCTGGGATTTGTAATTACCACCTCCATAGGCATCCTATTCCAGCTGACGGGAGGGTGACAAGAGCTGCCTGGTGGCTCTGACAGAGATGCATTTGCAGCAGGCACTCGGCTCACAGCTGTCAAGGGCTAATTTCCCCCACCACATCCAGTTCAGTGTTACCAGCACAGTCCAGCAAGTCTGTATTAAACAGGAACACCATGACATCCCTCCTAATGGAATTGCTGAGGAAATAGTTCAGAGGTCGATCAGCTGCCGTCTCACCCAGCCACCAAGAGCTTCACTTCAGCAGCCTGGCTTTGTCTGGGACAACGTGGGATCGATTCATCAGCATCCAGACCAGAGGTGGCTGTGGCAGAACAAAGCACTGCTGGTGGTTTGCTTCAATCCCAGCACCTTCCCTGGGGGCTGGACAGGCTTCAGGCAACAAAATGCACAAGTTCTGGACTGCGAGGTCGTCCCTGATGCGTGAAGGGGAAATGTACTGCAGTCCTTGCCATGACTCAGTTCCCCTGCTCCAGTGAAAGGTGTCCCTGCACAGGCCAGACAGTGGAATGAGATGGGCTTTAAAATCCATTCCAACATAAACTGTTCTATGATTCTATGAACAAAACATTGGGATGGGGGAGAGGGAAGGACTACAAAAGTCTTCAGCATCTCCAGGGAGAATAAGCCAGAGCCAAGCTCTGCTGGGTTTGGATGGAATGAATTGAAAAGCAGGGATTCCTTCCCCAGCTCCTTCTCAGAAAAGAAAGCTCAGATGGCAAAAGCATGAGGCTGGTGGTGGGTGCAGCAGGTGAGACAACCAGGACACGGATCCTGCCCTTGTCCAGCACCACCCAAACAAAACAAGACTCTGAAAAATCTCATTCCTGAAGGCACTACACTCCCATCAGAAGGGAAAACCCTTGCCATTGGTGGGTGACTTCAGGAAAGAGCCTTTGCTTGCTGTGTGCACCAATGCACACCAATGACCTGGAGCACCACAGAAAATACAGCTTAATTGTCTGCAGCCATCTGCTTGTGCTCCTCCTTTCAGCAAGACACAGCAATCCCAGATAATACAGGTTATTACAGCGTGCCATCCAGACACCGAGGTTCCTTTCAGCTGCCCTGTGCTCAACCATTTCAAGCATATTAGGTATGATTGTGTTTTCATTATACTGATAAAACAAAGAGGAGATTCTGATGCCTTTGATCTTGTGTAGGAGTGATCAAGATTCATTGTTATTGTTATAAGGGAGAAAACATCTGTATTAGCAGATTTTCACTGAAATGATCCTGATGCTTTATGATGCATACCAGAGTGCCAACTTCAAAGGAACTCCACAAACTTACAGCAGCTAAAGATGCAGACTCAGATTTTTCTTTCGTATTATAAACTGAATAGGACAGATAAAAGCTTTGCTAACCTTGGGGTGCTCTTCCTCACAGTGCCAAAGGCTGCCTGACATACATAAGGGAGCCACATCCAGCACACCAAGAACAAACACGAGTTGATGCTTTTCTCCCAGATGACATAAATGAATTTTAAGTACATGGTAAGTCCTGGTTTGGAATCTGAGCTTAAACAACCCAGAATTTTTGAGCAGTGACAGAGAAAACAATATACAAGTGTGATACTTCCCAAATGTCCAGTCTTGCCTGGGTTGGCCAAGGAAAGGTTAATAGTGGCAGACATGCCAATGTATTGAAACTCAAAGTTATCACCCTCTGTTGCTATGCAGGATGAGACCCTAAATGCAGGTCCTGAGCACAAACCCAGCCCAGAAGGAAGAGGGGCTGCCTGTGTGAGGAGGCAAGAGGAGCACAACACTCAGATCGATTGCTGCAGTTTTGTGTCACAAAGACACCACGTTGCTCCTGAAAAAAGGACCATCCTGGGAGCGCAATTACACGCTGTGAGACAGCAATTTCCATCACACCTTAAAAGCATTCTGGTATTTGTGCTCCACAGAGCTGCTCCTGGGTTAGCTCATGAGCTCTCTGCTGTGTGCCACAAAAGGTGTGTCATTTCGGGTTTATGATTTTATCTGCACAGGGAAGGAGCTTCTGCCGACCTGAATGCAAAGGACTTGCCTAGCAGTGGCAAAGTGGGGCTGGAAACCCTCTCCTGCAGCCCCAGGTGTGCCCCTGCCACCCCTGGCAGGCTCCTGCCTCACCCGAGCTCAAGGAGCTCACCTGTAAATGCAGGGCACTGCAGTGCAGGTGAACCCTGCTCTGAGCACACACCTCCTCACCCCACCTGGGCAGCACTAGCAAGCCCTTCCTCACTGCTGGGTAGACAACACCACTTCTAATGCTCCTTCCATGATTTACCCCCCTTCAGGTAGCAGCAGATCCCACCTGGCTGTCCCATCGGGTCCCACACCCACAGCCCTTTCTGGATCTGGTCTGTGTGCTGGAGATGGCACCCCACAGACCCATCCCCAGGGTCTGGCACCTCCAAAGCACCCACGGGCAGCAGGGGCTGCCCTTTGGAGCCCAGAACAGGACAATGGCAGGACACAACCACTGCTGACACCAGCGGGACACTTCCAGAGATCCCAGTGGGTCCTATTTCTGATCTGCAAAGCAAATCCAGCCTCTGAGCAACACAGCCCACAAGCACAGCCTTGCCCTGAGCACTGCCACACAGAAGGGCTCTTGGAAAGGTTCTTGCACTCCTACACACACACACACACACACACACACACACACACACACACACACATCACCCCTGCCCACTCCCACCGAGCCTCAGCCTCAAGCTCCCAACAGTTTCTGGGTACCTGCACCACACACACACTGCACCTCAGCTTGGGAAAATCAAAACATGCTAAAAGATTCAGTACTTCACATAAATGTGATACATTTCCTGAGGAAAAAAAATTAAGATATGAAATCTAGGTAATTAATCAATTAACAATTGTTATGTATACAAGAGGACCTGATTTATGGGCAGCTGTTCATACAGGCAAATGCTTTAATTGGACAGTGTGCTCCTGGCTTCTCCCCAGACTTGGCTGTTTAATTAATGTTAAACAGTTCAATACCCATTTAACCTACCAGCATATGGAGAATGTAACTAACACTGCAGAGGGAGGACAACTCTATTCATTTCTAATTGTGTTATAATAACACAAAGGAGGTCTGAAGTGCTACACCTGTGAACTGAAGTGGATTCAACACCAATAATATGTCCAGGTCTCAAAAATACAGTGGCACCAACTTCGTTCTCACAAATTGTGTCCAGCCATCTCCCTTCCTCCTACAGTTCCCAGAAATAAGAAAGGGAGGCAGAAAAAAACCCACAGCACCAGGACGTGACAAGATCAGGCATCCTGCAAAGCCACCCAGCAAAGCAGTGGCAGAATCAAGGATCTCAAACCCAGATGTCCCAGTTTTCAATGCACAGCGCTCACTGCAGAGAGGCTCTTCTCTACTGCTGCTGACACAAACAAAAGTGTTCTTAAGTTCTGCTGCAGAGAATAAAAATTCATTCTGACTCCATTTTTACAAGGTCAGGAAGTGTAAATATTTCCCCACACAGATGAAGGTACAAACTGAAGCATTAAAGCACCAAAACAACTCATTCAAGGTCAGACAGCAGGTCCCAGTTGGTCTCTTCCAGCTACTCAGTCCATGGGGACACTTTTGAACCCAACTCTTATTTGAAATTCAAAGCTCACAAAGCAGCATTTAATAATCCCACAAAGCATTTTGTTTCAACTGAGAACAAAGGTTCCAGAGGTACTCGCATTTGCTATGAAAAAAATCTTAATGTCAAATTTCTTAAGTAAATAGCATCCTAACTAATGTTCTTATTAAGTGAAAATTAAACCTGACACTCAGCTCAAACGCTCTGGTTTTAAATCTCACCATTGCTAAACCTTCAAAAAGGGGAATGTTCTGTTTGAATTTGTAAATGATTTGTGTCCAGTGTATGATTAACTATTAGGGATTTATTGACTCAGGTACGTGTGACAGAGCAGACTCCCAGCCTCACAGAGCCAAGACATAAATAAAAGCCAACTCTCTCTCATGACAGTGGAGCCAGTGCTCGGGTCTGAGGTGCTCCTGCAGATGAGGATTTAGCAGGAAAATGGGCAGCTCTGCAAGTAAATCTTGGTTCCTTTTGGCCACGCTCCAAACACTCTGCAAAAGCCAGAGCAGCCCCTGAGCCCCTCCAGCCTCAGCCCCACAGCTCTGGGTGACCTCAGGGGTCGTGCTGAGAAAAGGAGATGATCAGCTGCAAGGAAGGCAGCACTGCTTGGTCACGGCCCCTGGCCCACACTGGCCCACCTGGAGCTCAGGAGCAGAGCTTGCCTCTGACTGGGCTACAGGGAGGTACCTTCATTTCTTAGTGCAGTACACCGGGAGCCCGGGGCATGGCAAGCAATAACAATATTTCTCTTTACAATAAATCAATCAATCAGTTTCAATTGGGGCAGCACCACTGCAGCTGCACCAGTTCATACCAGTTCAGGAGTCAGAATGGCAATGGTGCCTGTCAGCACAGGAACAAACCCTGAGCCCCGGAACCTGCAAACAACCTGCATCCAGTGGCTTCCCAGTCAGGCTGCAGAGGGCTCGGCACATCAGTCCCACTGCACCAGCCCTGCAGGACTGGCAGTACCTGCCCAGGACCTCAGGACCCCCTAAAAAGGCTGGATTCCTTCTCAGATATGGATATAAAATGCAATAACCAGGCTACTGCCTCTGAAATAACCAAAGAGAGAAGCAAGGCTTGGGAAGGAAAGACAAGGGATGACATCAACGCTGCTGAGGCAGCTGGGGAAAAAGGCTTACAGTCCATCACCCCTGAGCCTGACAGTGCAGCTCTTGGTGCCATTCAGTTAAAGAGATTCCCTTTTCCTGCAGTTCCACCTGGCATTACAATCAGCAGAACTAAACAGAGGAAGTCGACTCTGAGCAAGTGTCAAGTGCAACAGCACAAACAGAGCAGGTCTGCTGGCAAACCTTTGTAGTTATTTATTTATTCAAAGAACAATCATTTCCAGCTCAAATGGGCAAACATGGCAGAGCTGAGCAGTAACAGCACAGAGGGAGCATCAAAGATTTGCTCTTCTGATCTATGACAAACTCGACTATTAGAAACCTTCCACCTCAGCGCTTTCATGTGCAACAACACATTAAGTACTGAAACACAGATGCCAAAGGAAATACTCTGCATAAGAGTTGTTTTCCTCTCTGAAGCATCACCTTATTTTAAAAGGCATTTTTGCAGATGCACAGGATGCTTTAGTTTGAACTAGAAACAACCCCAGCACAGGGGGTCCAAAGCCAAACTGCCATGAGACAGAATTGTTTTCATTTCAGGATGAGAGAAGTAAACAGGTTTGAATTCAGCTTCATTTGAACACCTCCTGCTGAACTGTCCTCTTCAGCAGCAGAAGCAAAAGCCAGGTTGTATCACCTTAGCAACAGGTCCCACAGGCACCAACCTATTTGGGCTTATTTATGGCACTCTGGAAGCAGCAGCATCCCTAGATCCCAAACTCCAATTCCTGGGCTGGGGGAAGAATCCCCTCAAATGAGAAAACAAGTTGACCTCAGTGACTCATCCAAGCCTGGCCTGTTGTCCTCAGTGACCCTCTGAGCTCCCAAGAGCAGAGAACAATGTTCCTGTTTCCCCTGGAAAGGCAGGTGGTGCCACCTCTCTGTACATGGAGATACCCATGGGCACTCACCTTTTCTGCCCCTTGGCAGGCCAATTTGTCACACACTGAGAGATTTCATTATTTCAGTCTGTCATTAGTCTAGACAGGTTTGATATAAATATCAGCCAGCTAGGAGGAGCAGCCTGAATTAAATGCCACCCTGGAAGGATGCCCTGGTTGGTACCTGAGGGTCCCTCTGGACAATGCCCAAACACAAAGTAAGACCAATCTGGATCTCTGAACTTACATAACACCCCAAACCCAACCATGAAGGCAGGCTGGGTTTGTCTGTTCCACTTATGCTTTGGCATAGAGAAAACGGAAGAATTACGTGAGGAAAATGAAAAAGAAGACATTTTTCCTATATATATATATATAAATAAAGTTTGTGTCACTTGATGGCTCCTATGAAGAAAAAATGTTCATAATATTGTGAGTCTGAGAAATTTCCTTTTAGCTCCGTGCAAATGAGGTCAATTTCTTTCTTAGGCAGTTTTTGACAGGTTAATATTCATGCTCAGCTAATGTGAAAGCTGGGGCTATATAACTCCTCAGGAAGCCCTGACTTCTCCCATTCCTCACAAGCCACACTGAAGCAGCTGGGAGGCACGTCCCTCTGCCCCAGCCCCTCACCAGTACAGGGAACTCACCAGGGAGGTGAGCAGAGGGCTCCTCTCCCTCCTGGGCAGGGACAGCTGCAGTGCTGATGTGGGAAATGCCTGGATTTGTGTCAGATTAGGGCATTTGTGCCCCTGCACCAGGGAGGGATCCCAGTCAGACACACACATGAGCAGCAAACACACAGTGCATGGCCTGCCCATGGGCAGAACAGCTCTGGCTCAGGGGGAACAGAACTGATTCCTGCTCTGGGCACTCACCAGCTACCTGATTTATGCCAAAACACATCCCTGAGCTCAACACTGAGCTCACAACAGCACTTCTGGCTTGTTTCCTCATCTTCTCCAAAGAAGTTCATTTCCACCTTTAGATGGTGGTGGAAGCTCCGGGAAACTTCTCCTACGTTTGCTTTTCTTTCTTTCTATGAGGAAATGGACAGGTACACAAACCTGCTGGGGGCAACAATTACGGCTCCTGGAAACACAGTTTGTTTGGCACAAGATCCCCTACAAACATTTTGCAGTTTATAAATTCCCTGTAGTCAATTCTCTGAAGTTTAGTCAATACAAACTGAGCAGCAGCTTGTGGGTTTTCTATGGGTAGTTGGTTTTTTCTTTAAATCCTTCATTTTCCCCTTTCTTCAGATTGTCTCTTCTATCCTAATAGAAACATAATAGAACTTTATAAAATACCTGCTGAATGCTATTTAATATCAGAGATAACAGGCCCAAAGGAAGTTATCCCCTGCTATGCTCTTTAAAGTGACAATTCTGCTGTCCAAAGGGCCACAAAAAGTTTTCCCACAAAGACCACACAGCTGCTGGACGCAAAATAAGTTTTCCCAACAAATACACATCCTTACCACAGACTGTTCCCCTGCTGCCCAGCTATCTTTCCCTCCCACCACCTTCCACAACAGCTTTGGCTCTCTGAGTCTCAATTCTTGCTCCTCAGAGCAAACCCTTTGTAGCAGCACAAGGTGCTGTCCTGGCCAACACAATTCTGCACCCAAAGCCACAGTGCTGTGGCTGTCCCACCACCCAACCAGGCACCAGCCAGCACAGATCCCGAGATCAGGCACTGCAGCGAGATCAGCTCAGAAACACCCAGCCTTAGGGCTGTTAAGTATAATGCTACCTCTTTTCATTAACCTCTTCATCACAAGTTTTGAAGCACCAATGCCCAGCGCCAACAGAAACAGAGGAAAGCACCTAGAGAGACCAGAACTGTTCTGTAACAGAGACATCTCTCTGCTCTAACACTTCACCTACTGTGCCTGGATTGGTAAAAAAATATATATATCCATTAGTTTCAGATCAAAGCTCCAAAGCCACTCAGCATTTAAGAAGTATCACAGCTCTTCCCACTCTGATATCTTAGATCATCTTGTTCCTGTTACTCCTTGGTATTGTCACACACATGAACCAAGCTATAAATTTCTTTCATGGAGTTAATAAATTTCCATTTTTCTAAGGCAGCCTCTTTCAAACAGTGTATGTGTGTTTTACATGCTGGAGACATAGACAGGTCCCCAAGGCAGCCCGAGACTGGTGTGATGTCTTGGACTGTTCTGGATGGGCCCAGTGGGAGGCTCAGAGCAGACAAGACAAAGGTGCTGCCAACCCCCCCGGCCCTGGGACAGTCCAGCCCCAGCACACAGGCAGTGAGGATGAGGATGGTGGCAGAACTGATGCCTGGCAGCTCCAGGCTTGTCCAGCACACACAGGCCAACAGGAGAGTGATGCACTGAGCCAGAGAAACCCTTCACTCTCCAAGAGGAGCATGCAAAGCAGGGAGACCTTCTCTGGCAATTACACAGGAACTTTATCAATCACTTTGCCAGGTGCCTTTTGCTTCTGCTTCACCTAAAGAGACATCCCAAAATTTCTAATTTTTCCTAGTTTGGTACATCTCTGCAATATGAGCTTCCACGACCTGTAGTATTTGGAGTTACAGTTATCTCTTAATGGGTAGAAGATAAAATCAGCAGGATTTCAAAACACTGAGAGTATTTTGAAATTAATTGCATGTTGCCTTTTTTTATTATTATTCAAAATCTTTCAAAAGCTTCACATAATTTGTGTCTTTTATCAAAATGCCAAAAATTTTAGTACTTTTCTGTGACCTTCTGCCTTCCTGACCAAAAGGCATCCTCACCATTTGGGGGGGAAAAAAATTAGTTTCCCACTCCTATTTACAACAAAACAAGGAGCTGAATTCCAGCTAAGCTTTGCCTCACTGATGGCAATGAAGCCACACCACCTGAGACAGACTAATTGTCACTCCACTTATTTACATTCCTTTTCTGTGTATTCTGTTGATTTCTGTGGCAGAAACCCCAGGGCATGCAGGCACTGAGCACTGGGGAGGTCCCAGCCTCAGTGCACCAGTGAAAGAGCAGGGATCAGCCTGGAATGAACTGAGGGCTGCGTCTGGAACCAGAAATTAGCACTAAATAAATCACATCTTCAGAACAGGCAAAAACCAAACAGCAGTTGTTGCATTTTTAAACATCCCATAATGCCCAATAAATATTTCAGCTAATAAGTGTGTCTGTGATAATGACGCTGTTTGTCAGGAAGTACATCTCTGTTTTTAAACATTACCATTTATAACTGTTAAGCTTTTGTGTCTCGCTCAGTTCTCCCAAGAAACCAGCTTTGAAAGATGGGGATTTTCAAATTCCTTTCTACTTAAAAAAAAACCGTTTTTCACAATAAAATTCCACAATGTTTGGACACAGGTTCCATGATTTTTTCACACATGGCAATTTTCATTTGGCATGGAAACAAACTGAGGCACTTCCCAATTTCTCATGCACATGTCTGTGTGTTTAACGTTACATAATCTCACCCTCCCATCATTTTCATTCTGCTCTGAGTAAAACAAACTGCTTCTCCACTTCCCACTCCAGGACAGAGGGAGCTCACTAATGAGGACCCAGCCCTCCCATGGAACACAGCCCCAGGCACCCCTGGGCAAGGACAAGGCCCATCTTTCAGAAGAGGGAAGGAGCAGATTTCAGCAATGGTTCCAAATGTGCACATCTTCCCGTGGCAAGGGCTGTGAATTCACAGCCTGCTGGATGGGATCTGCCTGAAATCAGAGATTCAGCACTACGATTTCTCCTCACTACAAGAAAACGCATTGAGGAAAATGATGGCTATTATTGTAACACCAGGAAACTCAATAAAAATGTATATATCCACTATTACCAGAAACTTTTATATTCTTATTAAATAGTCTCCCCATTTTTATATGACACTATTTTCTATTAAGGCATGAAGGACAAGATTCCTCAGTTCCCAGAGATATTGAAGCCTGGGCAGGCTCTCTGAGCACTGCACTGCTTTGCTCTTCTCCTCTCTCACACGAGGATAGGGAAGGTGTGACATGTCTGAAAGAAAATGAATGTGTAAGGGGAAACTGAGAGCACTGCTGCTCTTCTGAGCAGGGAATCCAGGAGATCACCTGAACCTGTTGGGCAGATCTTCTGATTTCTGTAATCAAACACATGCCAGAGAACACAGCTGGAAGGATCCAAGCCAGATGTTAAGGTCTACCCATGGTGGATGTCCAACCCGTTCCTGCCAAAGGGAGACAGTCCTTGCTGTAGGGTGTATCATGTTCTACAGGCTGAAGATTTTCCTGCCCTTTCCCAGGAGAACTGAAGGCACCCAAATCCTTATGGAGTTTTGGATGCTCCAATTTAAAGTCAATGGATCAGTGAGAGACAGAAAGCCTGCCACAAACAAAGCAAATCATTAATTATTCAAACAGTAGTGGTTTTGTTTAATGAAATCAACAGTTGAATAATTAGCTACTAAAAATCTGCAACAGGTCCCAGTTCTCACAATTTGCCTCCAGCTTCAGCTTCTATTTGTATTTCCACCTGATTACTCCTACTCAGAGATACTTAAATCTCTCTGCAGATCCACAAATATGCAAAGCTCTGTAGAAGAAAAATACCACGTTTTCGAAGACAAGCTTAAGTGAGTTACATGTAAAAAGAAATTCAAGGGTAGAAAATTCTCCTAAAAACCTCAGATGACCCTTTTGCTTCCTTTTCTGTCTCTATTAAGTTGACTTGGTGCAAATGCTGCTCAGCAACAAGGCGTTCCAGGTTCTCAGCCCACCCCACCAGCAAGGGGGCTGGGGGGCACAAGGAGCTGGGAGGGGACACAGCTGGGAGAGATGATCCAACCTGGCAAAGGGATATTTCAGACCACGTGCCATCATGCTCAGTATCTGTCTATAAATATATATAAGCCCAGAAAATCAGAGACAGAATCAAGTAGGAAAATGAAGTAACTTGAACCTAAAACTCAGAAATGAGTTTGTTCTCATCTGAGCCCATGCTTGTTTTCCTCACTGCAGTGAAGAGTCTGCTCCCAGGAGCAGGAGGGCACAGCTCCACGCCCAACCCACACCACCCTGCCCCAAGGAAGGTTTCTCTCTGCCCTGCCTTAGCCCAATTATGAAATTACACAAACCAAGTCACATTTTCCTCACTGAGGAATTAAATGTGAATTACCTACATTGCCTCCCACCCATCAGGCTCCCATAGGCTGCTCTATCTCTTAGGCAGCCCTTGTGAGCTGTCCTTGGCCAAATAGAAACTGGAGTTCAGATCTGTGTGAGCTCATTTGGAGACCTTCAGCCTGGTTGTGTAAGAAAGATTCCAGACACTCATAAGGAGACAACACATTCTTAAATTATTAGTATTAAATTGCTCTGGAAAAGATACTGGAAATTCAATTATATGAGATATAAAAGGTAAATTTAAAAAATCCATAATACAAGGTCATGAAGAGGAAGAAATCACTGTCTCCACTTAACCATATCAAACAGCTCTGTGACACAGTCGTAAGAGAAAAGGCAAACATTTTCCATTGCTCAAACCATTTTGCCATCTGCAAAGATCAAAAGGCTTTTGTGACCAAGCTAATCAAGTATTCAAACAGCTTCCATCTCCTCCTCAAGGTCTAAATAATCTTACTTTTGTGATGCAGAGGTAAATTCAATGTTTACAGTATTCAATTAATCTCCTGAGAGCTGACAGAGTTAATAACATCTCCGTTGGGCAAATGGGAAAGAAAAAACCAGAAGCTGAACCCAGAGTTGTTTGTGCCATCAGCCCCAGCTGCAGAGCCTGGGAGGTGAGTCCAGGGCCATCTCTGCCTTTGACAGGCTTTGGTCCCACAGGGGGAGCAGAAACGAGCCCAGGGAGCTGAACCAGCAGCACAAATCACCCCCAGCCACCCTCTCTCACACTGCAGAGCACGTCACCCTCACAGAGACGCCACAAGGAGCTCCTTTAAGTGACATCTTCAGCCAAGAGACTCTGCAGGACAACAGGATTTAACACGTTTCCTGCTCTTCTCTTCTCAGACAGGAGAGGATTTTCTGCAGACTCCCCAATACTCACAGACAGAACATGCTGAGCTGGAAGAGACCCCCAAGGACCATCGAGTCCAGCCCTCAGCCCTGCACAGGACCATCCCCAGGAGTCACACCACATGTCTGAGAGAGTTACCCAAACTCACTTATAGCACTGCTACACACCTGTCTAAATACTGATAAAGGGTTATTTAAGGCAGTGTTTATTCCCCTTGTGCCAGAGATATCCATTTGAAACACACTTAGAACAAAGCACAGACAAGAGAAAACAGAGACAAATCACCAAAGAAAGCACCAAAATCATCTCCAACCACTTCCTTCCCCAAAGTTTCAAGAGTAGTGACAGAAAAGTATATTAAATAATAGAATCATAGAATGTCTTGGGTTGGAAGGGACCTTAAAGACCATCCAGTTCCACCCCTCTCCTGGGGGCAGGGATATCCTCCCCTAGCCCAGGTTGCCCAAGCCCCATCCAACCTGGCCTTGGACACTTCCAGGGGTGGGGCAGCCACAGCTTCTCTGGGCAATCCCATTAAATTAAATCAAACAAATAGTTTTTGTTGCTACAAGAGAAAAAATGGGAAAAAAGGTGATACTCAAGTTACACTTTACAGTTTTTCACCTCGAGCACTAAAAGAGAAATTTAGGTTTCTTTCTAAAGACATAATTATAGATGATGCTGAGGTTCATTCAAGCAAAGTTCCCTGACAGTGTGGTCTGTTATTGTCCTGTCCCAGGCTCTGCACAGATACACCACTGTCAGACCTCATTGTGGTTACATGAAGCGAAACAAATGCATTCAAACATGCTGCCATATTAGGTTAACAGATCCGAAGTTTAGTGCATCCCATCCCATTCCATCTTAAACTGATTTAATACTGTACAACACAACATGACAAATTAGTAAACTCAGGATAACCAGCCTGTCTACCTGATGTCTGGTTAGTTTGCAAATGAAGACCATTTTACACAGAAGGCAGCACCTTCCCTCTCTGCTGAATGTTTAGCAGGGCTGCTCTGTGTCCCTGGCCAAGGTATCGCCCCAGAACCTGCAGTTCTCATCACTTTTTAAATATATATTCTTAGAGCAGCCCACTAAGGCACGTAGAATCAACTCCCAGACCACAGCCAGGAGGTTCAGCAACAAAGAAAGCATCAAGGTACATCCAAAATCAAACAAAACCCTTTGTGAACATTGTTCTCCTCCCAGACTCCAGCCAAGGCTTTAACCACACAATAATCCTGTATAAAATCTTTGTTTTGTGAAAATCACATTATAGTAGGAAAGAATTTACTCAAAAGTGTTTTGAGTACAGAGAAGATTCTCCTCAAATTACTAAACTGATTTCAGTGAGATCCTTCTGGCAGAGCCATGAGAAGTTGTTACACCCCACAGTAAAGCTGGTCCCTCAGATGAAGGAGGAGAAAGACATGCAGTCCCCACCACTCCGACTTTTGGCACTTACCTTACCCCACACCAAACAGGGCTTGAAATTCAGAATCCAAGTCCCCACTGGCTTGGAAGCAAAAGCAGGGAGAGAGGGAAGAGGCATTTGGGCAAGAACATGCACTGCTGAAAGTCAGTGACCTCTGAGCAAAGCAATGTCTGCAGTTTGGGGACACACTCGGGGACCTCTGGGGGCAGCTCTGATGGCTCAGCCCCTGAGGCACCAAACCTGGGGTGAGGGTTGGCAGATTGAAGCCACTGACTCAATCAGCTTCAGGAAAGGGAATGCCCTATGTTTCAAAGCCATTTTCATCTGGACTGGAGCTTTAGTCTGGCCTCATCCTCTGACTTGTGACTAGCATCTTTAAAATTCAATTAGGAACCAAGATAGAGCTGAAAGATAAGCACAGACCTACTCAAAGCCACAGTCTTTTCTATCTGCCTTGTTTCAGCCAACAGTTTGGTCACTACAGTCAGACTACTTAAATGGGGTTTAAATCTTGCAGGCTTTGAGGGCTTTAGGTCAAAGCAAGAACAAGTGCAGCAGAGTGAAAGTTGTGGCAGTTTGTAATTATCCATTGGGGTTTCTCTCACGCATAATTATGTAAGATTCTCTGCTATAGTTCAACTAATTAACACAACTTCCTTCATCAGTGAATGCCACTGACACTCTGGCCTCATCCTTGTGGACTTGGGGAAGCAGAGGAAATCAGAAGGATCCCATTATCTCTAAATGTCTTGCAAAATCTCCAAGACTCCTGGTACTTTCAGCAGTGTTTTCTGCCCACTTTGGTTCCAGGCCAAGACAGCAATTAAGTGCACACTGCTACTTAAAGTCTTCGGAATAGCCAGGATAAAATTAAACAAAACTCCTATTCTAGCAAGTATGAAAGTAGAATTATAGTTTGGGCATGGCTCCATTTCATCTTGGTGCAGAGAAAGGGTGTTTCACCCCCTCCACATCCAATGGCTTCAAACTCGAGAGCAGGCTGAAGCCCATCGAGGAATGGACAGCCAGTGGAGAGAGGTGGCTTTTGGTTTGAGGTGGGTTTTTCCCCTCTTCATTTTCATGGAAGCAATTCCTTTCACTTCTATTTGCAAAACCAGGTAAACCCTCAACTCAGCCTTTTCTACTGGAAGACCCCTCAGCATACACAGACTGTGGTCTAGGGCCAACTCTGTGCTGGGTGGACTGGCCATGCCATCCATTAAATGAAATAACATTAGGGAACTGAGTCTGTTATTTTATTAGCTGTGCTGAGGCAGACATGATGATCTGAGGCTGAGAGATTTATACAGACAGTATATTTTATTAGATCAACTGCTGGAACTGGGGCAGGGAGGAAGAAAAAAAAGAGAGGGACAAACTGTCAGACACTCAAGCCACGAGGACAGTTGTCCCTGTTCCAGCACTAAGACTCATAAAATATATTGCCTCTTACCAGAAACCTTCCATCTCTGTAATTCCAGCCATTGCCAATACAAAACCTTCTCCTTAACTGACTCATCCTTTTATTTTCAATAAACCTCCCTGCATTTCTGAGGGCAGTCACAGCTCAGCTACAGAGGAGCCCAGTTCAGGGGGGGCTCCTGGAGCCCATCAGCCCCACGCCTGTGGCTCCAGCACTGCCCACCCCCAGCACCACGGCTGCTCCAGCTGCACCAGCACGAGGAAGCCACAAGCACAAGGCTGCTCTCAGTCCTGTGACTCCATCTCTGCCACCAGAAACACACATAAATCTCCTCTTGATTTCAGGAGAGCAGCACCTGGGTTCCTCTCCCTGCAGCTCCTGAATTTGTCTGTTCCTTCCCTCCCGGGCACTGCCAAGACACTTTGCCTCCTCCAGCAGTGTAACCATCTCCCCCTGACAGGGCATCTGTATCTTGCATCGAAGGTTCACTTAAGAATCCCCTCTGTGACCTTGATGCAGATTTATTCTGTCATTGTACACTCAGTTTTCGCTCCACTCTTGCCTTTTTGCAGTCTGTCCTAAAAAAGTCAACTAGATATGTTTTCATTCACTCGCAGCATCTCCAGTGACCTTGGCAATAGTCTAATCTGTCTTGGCAGATTCAAGATAGAGAAAACAAGCAATAGAGACAGACCTGCTGGGTCCTGCTATTGATCAGCCACTTGAGTGAAAGCTCATTATGAGCAGCAGGAACGTGTCAGGTACAAGTTCTCCTACAGAGCAGCAGCAAGAAGAGAAAGGCTTAAACACAGAAAGGGTGGTTGGGCTGTGGCTTTTGGGGGTGGGAGGAGGGGGAAACAGCCATGAGAAGGGAGGAAAGGGCAAGCTGAGAAAGAAAGAGCAGACAGCACTTCATGTCCACTGAGGCTGTGCATCAGGAACTCCCAGTGAAGTAAACTATGTTTACTTATTAAAAAAAAAACAAAACGCAGGTTACATTGCCAAACTTTGCTATAAAAAGGCCATACACTTGTTTATCAACATACATGAGTACACGAAGATAATACTAAGATATGTACACACACAGAAAGTAGTATGTTATTTAGGGTATTGCTCAGGAACTCAGACCTTCTAATGACACAAGAACAGTCAAATGAACTCCCATTCTTTTCCTGGCACTCAGGGTGTAATGCAGAAACTTATTGACATGATTGTTTGAATAGCACTGCCTCATCTTGAGACAGGTCTTGTCCTGTCTCCAGACAGCTGTCCTGTGCCCTCTGCTGTGCCCTGGTGCATCTCCTCCAGCCTCCCCAGGGCACAGGCTGGCAATCACACCATGTTCTTTGGTACTTCTGTTCTCCTCCTTCCTGGGATGGCTTTGTGCCCCAAGATGAACAGAGACAGAGGAGACCTGCCTCTGTCTGTGTGTTACAGGGGTTCATAACCAACACACCTTCATAAGAGGCTCCAAACAAACACTGTCTGGGCACAGAGAGATGGCACCAAAGTCTCACCCTTTGCCAAGGCTTGAACCAGGCACCGAGAGGAGAAGATGCTCTGGGAGGGGCTGTGCCAAGGGTGGGAGCAAGAAGCAGTTCCTGGGGCTCTCCAAACTCCCCCCAGAGCCAGAAGCAGTTCACAAGACCAGCACTGCAGCCCAGGCTCACATTTCCCTCTGGCACTGTGCTCTTCTGTCATGGCTTAAGGCTGGTGAGAAAATACACCCGTGCTTTTGCTGCAGGGTGGCTGATCCTCCAGCCTCCACAGGGCAAACCCACCTCACAACTGCACTTCAGTGTCAGCTGGCAAACTGAGCTGGATGAAAGGGAAAATTCCCAGCCTCCAGCTGAGGAGGGAAATATCCCACCCTGAAGGATGTTCAGCGCTCACAGACCTCACACCAGGCAGAAAAACAAGGGGGGAGCAGACAATGGAGTCACTGGAAACAACCAGGAGGGGAAATGACAGCACCTGATAAATCCTGCATGGGAGACCTGAATTCTTTCACATTCCTCAGTCTCAGACATCTGACCCCAGCTCATTGTGCTGTGCCTGCACTGTCTCCTTTACAAAGTCTGTCTGGCCAGGCACTCTCCCTTCAATCACAGGTCCAAATAAAATGCAAGAAACCTCGAGATAAAAACTAGGCAGCACAAGACATCAAAAGGAGAAAAATCACATCACACAACTCTGGGGAGAGCTATCCAGGGCTGAGCGAGCACAGGGGGTGCTGCTGACCCTGCAGGTGCCCCCAGCTCCTGGTTCCTCAGCACTGCACTGGGGGCAGTTCTGTGCACCAGCTCAGACACCTCAGACAGCTTCAAAAACTGATGGAGGGGAGAGGAACAGAGCAAAACACGGGCTATTTCACTTGCTGCTGGGATGTGTGGGTAGAAGTGCCTCCAGCTCACATTCATATGTGGTGGCACAAGATGCTTTACTGACTCACAGTGCAATCGATCCAAGGAATCAATGATTTCCTTCTCATGGTGGCCATCACCATCACAAGAAACACTTTGCCACAGGAAGGTCTCACTGCCATTAATACAACAGGGTTCTGCAGAGCCGTGTAAGGCAGTTCAGCCTTTATTGCTCACCTCTGCCTGGCAATTTAGTGCCTGAAGTCAACCAATACAACCACTTGTGAGAAGCACAGACCTCTTACCTCCCCATCAATAGTCAGTAATAAAACGTGTCCCAGTAATGTGTTCAAAACACAGCAATAAACAGAGATCACAAAGAACCTGCCAGAGCAGCACATCTCCTCCGAGCTCAACAATGGACCACCAATTCACTGGGGACATCTCACACACCAGAAGTGGTTTCAGGCTTTCCAGATGGGGAAAAAAAAAAGGGAACTCATGAAATTATTCTTTGTGGCTGCAACTTCTGATTTCCATTTATCTAGAAAAGACCTACTGACAAATCTAATTCCTGAGCTGCATTAGCTGGGGGAAAAAAAAATAAAATTAAAAAAAATCACATGCCTGTAAGTGCCTAGTTTGTGTTTCAGGTGCCAACTTCACAGCTCTAAATTCAGACATCCTTATTTAGACTGGTACTATATTCTATGCTGAATTAATTCTCTCGCTGTTGATGTACTCTTAGTTATTATGCTCTTTTGAGGTTTGAAGTCTCAGTTGCACAACACCTTCCAAAAGAATCAGCAGTTTCAGTGTCACTTCCCCTTCCATGTGTATTACATGGGGAAATGGCTTCACCACCAAGATCAGCCTGACACCTTCCAGGTTTCAGCAGGCTATTTTCAGAGAACAGCTTACTTCCAGTCAAAGAACTGTTGATACGTATTTGAGAGGTAGGTAAAGGCACAAAAGCATAGGATGAGGTGACATTCAGTTTGGGGCTGTTTAGCCTGGAGAACAGACCAAGGAGAGACCTCCTCACTCTGCAGCTCCCTGAAAGGAGGGTGGAGCCTGCTGGGAGTGGGTCTGTTCTCCCAGTCGGCAAGTGATAGGGCAAGGGAAATCCTCTGCTTTAGAATGCTTTGCATCCTTTTGCATAATTTCCTCTATGTGTTGGGGTTTTGTTTAACTTCACAGGATGATTTCAAGAAGCTTCCCAGTGATAAAGCTATCCTTAATTTGAGAGACCTCCTCCACAACATAGACAAGGGGCACATCTCTTCTTTTAGACCTCGTACAAAAGGATTCAGTTTATTTTCTCATAAATGGATTTTCAGCAGCAGCATTTACAGTTTTATACAACAGCTGAAAACTGTTCAACTGAATCCCAAAATAACCAGTTCAAAATGGAACCACTGGCAGGAAAAGAAAAAGTCTCTGGTCTTAATAGCCAGCATTAGTGCCAAATGCAATCAACTCTCCTGAAAAAGTTCCTGGGAGAAAACTCCACCAGGTGCCCCTGGATCCCTGGGAGAGTCCAGGGCCAGGCTGGACGGGGCTTGGAGCACCCTGGGCTGGGGGAAGGTGTCCCTGCCCATGGCAGGGGTGGGGCTGGGTGGGCTTTGAGGTCCTTCCAACCCAAACCATTCCAGGATTCCATGACTGCAGAGGCAACTTTGACCCATTATAGGCACTAACAACCATAAGTTATTTAATCAAAAATTGGATTTGCACAGTACAGTCCCTCAGTCTTTTATAGCCTACAGGAATATATCCTCTCCAGCAAAAAAAAAAAAAAAAAAAAAAAAATAAGCGTGTATTTCCTTTTGGAATCATGGATTTTCTAAATAACAGAAAAGATCAGCTTTAAAATGAAAGCAATTCTTCTGGTGGGTTGTTCCTGGTCAGTGAATAAAGCCATATTTCAGCAGCACATTTGTATTATTGGATTTCTAAATCACATTTCAGTAGCTTACTAAACAAATATACGAAAAATACAGTATTAATAACAATTATCAAATGGATTCATGTAAAACAGGCCAACACAAGAACATTTTATTTAAACAGCAGATGTCCAAGAATCACTCTGAATACTTATTAATCACATGATAAGTATTAAAAAGGCAAACATTGTCACTTCCCATAAGACCTTCTACTGGGTTTCTTTGAATAAAATTGTCAGCATAAAAATAAGTCTAAAATATTTCCCCAGTCCTTCACACTGACACAGAACCAGAAATACTAAAGGTGTGCCAGCACAACATGTTCTTACCCCAGAAAAAGCTATGGAAAGGGAGGTATAGGGACTCCATGAAATTCAGTGACTGTTTATTCCAGTGTTTAACTCTCCTCTCATTCATAAAGTTTATTATGAGCTGATACGAACCTCCCTCCTGCAACACATGCTTATGCTCTGTTCTCTTCCCAGGGAAAAGAACACATAATTAATTCCCACCCTCATTGTCACACAAATGTGCACCCAAACATGAGAAACAATGCAAAGCTGATTTCAATGCTGCACGTGCCATATTTAATACTAGTTGTAAACTATGAAGAGCCAGGCTGTGTCATGTTTTACTTGCAATATAAACTACTTGAGTCTTTCAAGGCAGTGGGAGCCCTGGGGATTAATGTGTGTGTAACAGTGTGTTCCCCACACTGGGCTGCCAAACCACAGCCTGTGCCTCATTTCCAGTCTCTCCCTTCTGCAGATCTTCAGTGTGTTACAGCAAATAAACCCCAGATATTGGCATAAGGCAGTCAACACCACTGAAGTGATTCCATTCTCTTGAGCAGGACGCCCTTCTAAATATCAGCCTTAATTTAGACCCCTGATTCTAAGAAGAATTTGATTTCTATTGTTTCTTGAAGGCAATTAGAAATGAGCCCTTGTTATCATCACTGCAATACCCAAGATGATCACTGACAGAGTCCCGTAGTGCAAACAATTATACTGACTCAAAATCTGCTGTCTAGTTTAGTTACTAAACATACATAGCTTGGGGAAGGTAGAGAAAGATGTTCCAACAAAAGAATTACAATTAGCAAAGGGATCATCAAACTGGCAGGATGTTCCATTTGGTTTCACAGGGCTGGTTTACAAGATGAGAACAAAGTGATTAAAGGAAGAAAAACAAATCACCAAATAAATATTGGGAAGAAATTCCTTACTATAAAGGTAGGGAGACCCTGGCACAGGGTGCCCAGAGAAGCTGGGGCTGCCCCTGGATCCCTGGGAGTGTCCCAGGCCAGGTTGGACGGGGCTTGGAGCACCCTGGGCTGGTGGGAGGTGTCCCTGCCCATGGCAGGGGGTGGGACTGGGTGAGCTTTTAGTCCCATTCCAACCCAAACCAGTCTGGAATCCCAAATCAACCAAATACTTGGAATCATCACCTGCACTTCAGAGGGAACTAAAACAAATGAGGAAAGCTTCAGTGAGCACCCTCTCTGCAGCTGCAATTATTCAGAAGCACCACAAGACATTTGTCACAGGCAGGGTTTGCACCACTCAGCCCTACAAGAGACAGAGGAAATCTGGCTAACCCTTGCAAAGACTGTCAGTGGAACAGCAGAACAAGTGATGCTGAGGGGGCCACTGCTGCCACCATCCCATGGCTCTTAAAGGACACAAAACTGCCTGTGAAAAGACACAGATGCCACTCTCACCCTTTCACAAGGGCAGCTCTAAGCAGTGCTTCGTGCTCCAGGACCATGAGGTGGTGAAAGAAAAGATCTCTGCTCTCCATCTTCTCTAGAGGAGAAAAGCACTTGTGTTTAAAGGACTGTTGTCACCCCCCGATGTTCCCAAGTCCCTGAAGCTGCTTTGACAGAGCCCTGAGAGCTGCAGAAGTGCCATTAAAGGGTAACAAACCAGATCACTCAGAGCAGGAACCAACACCTGCCCCAGCACCTCCCTGGCAAAGGCTGGTCAGGAATGGAAAGCTCAAAATATGGCTTTTCATTGTCTTAAGTGCTAATGCAGCCAAAAAGTGGAGTGGGAAAGGTCATAAAGATGGTTTGGGGGTTTTTTTGAACAAAGAATTACAGATAACTCACTCAAATTAATCCTCCACATCAATACACTATTGTACATCAGAGTACTATTTGAAACCCATGTGTTACTCTAGAATAAAACTGATTATAGACAAGAAAAAGGAACAACCAGTTTTGGCACATGGACCTCTCCAAGTACCAACTGTTTTCTGAAACAGGTAATTCAAAAGTATTCAGAGTTTTCACACCCAGCAAAAACAGTGAGGGGGAGACTATTTAAACTTAAATTAATACAAGAGACCACAGTGTATTTCTAACCTGTCCTAGGAGGGTTTTTTCCGTTCCCCAGATGACACTTCCAACAAGAAATGCTGCTTTCCCATCAGGTTTTCCTGAGCTGTGTGGTCTCCAGCACTGGAGAACCTCAAAGCTCAAGTGGCTGTGACCCCAAGGAACCAGGTGAAACTAAGTTGGCTGTCCCTGCCCAGGGGGGGTCCCAACTCCACCCTGGACCACAGCTCTGAACTCTCATTTACACCAAAATCCATTTGTTGTTTCAGAAAAAGGTTCTCTGCACAGAAAACATTGAACTGGTCAAAGTGATTGCACTGTACCAATTAACTGGTCACAAAGGATTGGGGTGTATCAAAGCTGTAGGTGAGAGACAAGAAGTACCAAGAGGCATAAAAGCGCTTTCTAGCAGGTATTTCCAGGCTATCCCCTGAACAGCATCTCTGCACAAACACACACGTGGTCAAGCACAGGGCCAGCAAATTCCTCAAGTCACACCTGCCTGTGAGCTCACATTGGCAGAGAAATGATTACATACAGTGTAGTGATTATATCTCCATCTCACAGCAATACTGGAAGCACTTAGTTTGATACAGTCCCAGTTAATAAACAGAAAACAGATGAGATAATTTAGCTCTATTTACTCTAAGTTCCATGGGGAAAAGAAAATCCTGTCAAATCTGTGTCTATAGTATCGCACAGAAGTCTCTAGTAATTACTTTGCAACCTGATCCTAAGGCAGAAGAAAGTTCATTCATATTTTGGCTTCTAAAGCAACACAAAATACTTCCTTTCCTTCTGCTTTGTTGCCCTCAGAGATCACACAACCAGCACTGGAATCCTTTGGTGCTCTGTGTGCAGAAGGTCCCAGGTGGATGGAGGTGTCTGTAGACTCAATACTTGGATGGATAATTGCAAACTTTTCCAGCCCAAAGCCCCAGAGAACAGGCCAGTGTAGAGCACACAACAGGTCTGGAACAGCACCTTAGCAGAGGTGACAGGATTAGCTACTTCACCCTAATCATACAACACATGTTATACCCCCCTAAACACTTTGGCACCATTAATTCAAGGCAGCTTTTCCAGGGGAGTTGCCCACCCAGCACACACACAGTGGGAACCTTCTCAAACATGCTCTGTCAAGCCAAAAAGACACCCAGCCTGAAACTCTATCCCCTGAGCCCGAGCCTGGAGGTGGCAGCCCCCAAGGCAGAGAGGTGCATTATTTAGCTCTGTTTAGAACAGCACTTACCCCCACCACATGAGGCTTTTAGGCATGTGGTCGATTCTGTGATTCTCTGAATGCTTGAAGACAGTGAGATAATTCTGACTCTACATTATTCATCCTGCTTATGTGTTCTCTTCCTCCCACTGCTCCACATCCATCCTGCCATTAAATTGCAGGCTGACTCTGGAGCAAAGGACTACTCCCCCTCTGCACACAGCCAGGCACACCAAGGGCTATCAGGGGCTGCAAGGCACTGAATAACACCTCCAACTTCGTGTAACTAAAGGAATAAAGGAAAATGAAACCTTTCACTCAGCTTTAGAAAAGATCTTAAAATAACATTCAAATGAGACTGAGTTATTGATCAATATCTTCCATCCCATTTAGGCCAGAGTGGTTCTCAGTTGCTGAGAAGAAGTGGTCCTTACCCAGCAGGCTCAGCACAAAACTGCTCTTTGCTGGAGCACAAGCCAAAGGTTTTGGAAAAGTGGCTGCCACACTTTCACACAGGGGGAATTTGGACACTGGCAAGGCACACTGCTCCAGCCAGGAATTCCTGCCCCAAAGGGACTGAAGCCAAAAAAAGCCCACCTTCCCTCAACTAGCCCCAGCTCTGAAAAAACAGAAAACTGGATTTCAAGGATCAGAAGCAAAGACCAGAGGCAATAGTAAGTTCTGTGCTGGTCTTGCTCTGAGTTGCTCTCCTTGCAGTGACTGATGTGTCACTTCCAAGCAGGGGTCACACTGGGCTACTTTATGTGCACCCCTAGACCAACATAAGTGAGCACAAACTCATTCTGGGGAGCATTTGGGGAATAACTAATGATATCACCCCTCCAAAAAAAGAAATTATCTTACCAGGTATCACAATTATAAAGTACTTCAGCATTAGCAATTGTTACACAATGCATCATCTGCATAAGAACAGCAAACCAAAGAAAACAGGACATGAATTCTTCATCAGAGCAGGTCACTTTTCAAGTCTACAACAAATACCATTAGTCTTCATTTCTACAATTCAACTTAACCTTTTGGAAATGCTACAGCTAATAAATTTAAGGGATTAATAAGAAAACATTCCTTTCCTTGAAGTTTCTGCACGTGACTCCTCCAGCCTCTCCCTCTCACCTTCCCATTGGTTTTGACATCACCAATCCCTCTCCCTCCACTGATGTCTCAGCTTCCCTTGGCTTCTGTACAGCATCTCAGCTCACAATTCTTCTCAGTCATGGCTTAGTGTTTCTTCTCCTTGCTTACACTTGTTGGGAGTCTTTAAACTCCTTAAGCATGCCCCACCATTAGCTTAGGAAACAGACCCATTGCCCACTCATGCAAAGCCAGCCATACATTTTGCCCTAATTCCAGGCAACAGCACCCACTAAGAGCAGCAAAATCAAACCACTTACTGGCTGAACTTCCAATCTCTGGCAGCCACATCTTCAATCAACCGCACCTCACACTCCTCCAGTTCAGCAGGGGCATCCTCTGGTGGAAGCTGGCACCACCCTGGGACACCAACCCAAACCAGCTGCCCTGGGCAGCAGCAGTGCCCACACAGCAGCCCCCTGTACAGGGAACAGGGACTACTGGAAGCAGCTCCACTGCAGGAACTGCCATCTTCTCATTTGTACAAATCATCTTTTCAGCCTTCTCTTAGGGTTAAAGGTTTAAAATAGGTAATAGCTAAAAGAGCTAAACCTCAAAATCCTGACTTTGAAGACTTTAAAAGAAAGTCTTTTATTTACCTCATTCAAAAGTCAGTTTACATCTTTAATGTAAACTTCTCCAGGCCAGTTTGAAAGCACCTTGCAATGCAGGTCAAACATTTCCTGGCATGTTTATTCCTGCTGGCAAAAGCACTGTCTGAGAAGCTGGTCCTTCCAAATTGCCCATGCGCATGACAGCCATTTTATTCATTATGCTTAATGAGGAAATTGATATATAATCATTAAACACTGCAATTAACTGTCCAAGTGACACAATTACACATGTACCCTAACTACGTGAAGGGCATGGTAATTGCCTGAACATTAATTTAAATTATTCAAGGAAGTTACATATAAAAATACAGACACTTCGCACGTGAAGATAGCGACAGGAATCCTGAAGCAAACCATAAAAGAAACATAAAAGGCTGTGTAGACTGGCCAGGTCCTACTCCAGGCTGTGGGACTCAACAAGTGCAAGGAATCCTTGTCACATCTCCAGCATCAGTCCTGTCAAACACAGCCAAAGCTCATCCCTGACCAGGGAGAAGGAAACAGGATCCATTCCACAGCAGGAGGAAGTTCATTTGCAGGAAACAGACTGCACAGATTAAATTTTAAAGCCATTACTCAATAAATCTTTTAGTATTTCTACAGAGGCACACACCTGCTCTGTCCCATCCCTCTGGGACAGAAAACAAACACCAGACATTATTTATATAAACCTGGATCACATTTTCTGCCTCTATTTGATGGTTGAGACCTCCTGAGGGGTGGCTGCTACCTAAAGTGAAATTATGTTTAAATAAACAGTGTCTATCAGAGGATCACATTGATTTGGAAATAAAACCCAAGCCATTGTTATTCTACTGAGAGAACCTATAAAAAAATCCTTTTCCAATTCTTCATCAGTCCAAAATGATATGAAATCTCACTGCCTCAAACGAGGCTGACCTGTCTCAGCTGAATCTTCAGCGAAATGAAGAAGTCATTCTGGAGTGGCTGCTGTAGGAAGTGCCCATTCCTTACCCTGCTGGAGAGGCAGCGTTTGGATGACCCTTTTCCCAGCCAGCTGTACCTTGCTGCCTTCACTCAGGGGTCTCCCACCACTCAAGCTAAGCAGGTTCTCTCTCTGAATTAGTAAATTAATTTCCTCCCACGATTACTGTTCTTTCGTGGTCCTTTCATGCAAATAAACAGGGAAACTCCTTAAATTTTATAATAATGAAAAAATAGTTAATTCACTATTATGAACAGTGCTATGCCTGTTTCTGTAGGGGTTCATTTAATCTTTCTTTGGCATTTCTTGCTCTTACAGCACATGTTCTTTGAGACCAGAAGCAAAGGACTGTCTTTCCCTTTGGTTAAACTCCCAAATGATGCAGCAAATGTCCCCCTGCAAAGGCACTGGTCATTTCTCCACACACCTCTACAAACAGCTTCATGCAGCTAGACCCAGAGTTTTCATAGAATCACAGACTGCTTTGGGGTGGAAGGGACCTTCAAGGCCATCTCATTCCACCCCTTGCCATGGGCAGGGACGCCTTTTCTAACATTCCAGGCTGCTCCAAGCCCCGTCCAACCTGGCCTTGGGCACTCCCAGGGATCCAGGGGCAGCCACAGCTTCTCTGGGCACCCTG
>JAWWEW010000023.1:725428-762705 GCA_035583185.1 Anabacerthia variegaticeps | reverse complement strand
TGAATTCTTTTTTTTTTTTTTTTTTTTTTTTTTTTTACTGTTTTTCTTATAGCTTTTTGGGGCTGTCTTTCATGTTTTGAATACATTCATAACTTATTGCTTCAGTGCTGTAGATGCTTTAATGTTAATTAATTTGGGCTCACACCACATTAAATGCTACACAAAGCATTCCATGGGTCACAAAAGCTGTGTAACCCTGCAGTTCAACTCTGAGATAGTTTCACTGAATGATGCACAAGAACTTTTGCATCAGACCACTAAAAAAATTGATCTGGCTTTCACAGAGCTCTCAGTTGAACTGTCAGCAGCCAACAATGGTACCACATCCCTCACCTGCTGTGGAGCAGCAAAACTCCTCCTCCTCCTCATGCTTTCAAGTGCAATTTTCAGCTGCATCAATGCCTGGAGCACCAGGGCTTCATCTTCTCTAGTGCACCCCTGATCACTACTGCTGAATACCCTTAATTCCTTTTCCTACAATAATATAGGGATTAGTAAACTTATGTTTAATACACAACAGAAAAGCTGTGTAAGGACCTTCCATGAAGAAGAGATTCAGGGATGTTGCTCCAATAAGAGGTGATATGCAAATATGGAACCTCCAAAATAGTCACTGAAATGAATCTTTAATTAAATAATTGTTCCTGAAAAGAAATCCACTTTTTCAAAAAAAGGACTGTTATACACATATAAATCAGGTTGCCACAAAAAGAAATAATTTGCTTCTGAAGTGACATTTGTCAGCCAAATGACTAAATACCCTGACATTTATGGAGAGTGCACCGCTGCTGAAGCCATACACTACTGCTTAGTGTTAGCTCTCTTTTAGAGAAAGAGAGTCACAATTTGAGCATAAAAATTGCTCTTATTAGGCAGAGAATGTCAAGTCTCATTGCTAAATTTACTGGAGTGATTCAGCATGAAAACAAGCATTGCCCTTTTGGCTTTCGGCAGCTCCATTAAAGTGCCCATTCATTACCCACATTAACTTTACAGCGATGGCATTACCAGGGCCACCCATGCTGAATTCCTTCAAGCACAGGCACAAACTCACACAAATACAATGCCCACCTTGCAACCAGCCCGTAAAACCCCTGAGAGATGTAGATAAGCAAGTTCAGACTTGGTCACATTTGGCAGGTCACTTTGCCATCCCAATGCCTGCCAAAGTCTCCTCTGCCCTTCTGGTCAGAGGGTCTGAACTAGGGAACCTTCAGACCCTACAAGAAGACCCACATGTCTGGCAGCCCTGCTTGAGATGTGTAAGACCAGGATCAGAAGCACCGAAGGGAACTTGCTTATGCCACCTTGCTACCAGGACGGTGACAGCAGTGGAGCATCCCTGCTGAGGGAGGGCTGAGTGAGCTGGGGCTGTTCAGCCTCAGGAAGAGGCACAGAGGGGACCTCACCCGGGTCTGTGGGTGTCTGCAGGGAGCAGGCTCTGCCCAGGGGTGCCCAGCTATGGCACAGGAACTGATGCCCAGGCAGCCCCACCTGAACAGGAGGCAGAACTGCTTTGCTGTGCAGTGACCGAGCTCTGAACCCCCTGCCCAGAGAGGGTGTGGAGTCTCCTCACTGGGGCTATTGCAGAACCGCCTGGACACCACCCTGTGCCACGTGCTCTGGGACAGTCCTGCTGGAGCAGGGAGGTGGGACCTGGTTCCCCCTGTGTGCCCTTCCAGCCTGACCCATTCTAGGTTTCTAAACCTCTCAGAGCAGCATTTGCAAATGCCATCCTTTGAAAGGCTTCGCTGAGCAGAGAGACTCAGATACACACGAGCACTGATAAAACACCCCTCACCAGCACATCTCCTGGCCAGTCTGATGTGCTGGACTTCCAAACACACCTCAGGAGGTGCCCCAGGACTCTCCTGAGCAGACAAATAACATTCAGAAGCAATACCAAGGACTAGACCTCACCAGGATAATTCACACAACCTGAACATGCATACACAGCTTCCAAAGAACCAGTGACTCCAGGCAAGGCAGGTGGGTGTCCTGGAGCTGCAGAGCTCAGCTGGGAGGCACAGCCAGTCGGAGCTGGGGGACAGGGAGGAAGAAAATCAGTGGAGGTTTGTCTGGGAGAGACCAAAATCTGAGGCAGATTAAACACTGATGAAGAACAGATGACAAATAACATTAGCCACTGAAGAGAAACTGAAAGATAAAACCAATCTTGGATCCCCAAATATTCCAGAACAAAGTTAGTCACCAAATTCCTCCTACAACAGCACAGATTTTGTTTCTGGAGGACAATGAGGAACAACTCAACACCACTCCCACAACCACAAATGTCTGCCTTAATGTTTAAGCAACTTGGGAGCTCACACACAAACTAAGGCCCATTTAGAAACAAAACCCAAATCCATCCGTTTTTCCAGATGCTCTCCTGGTTGCTCCAGCTGTAATGGCACACTTAGGAGGAACTGTAATAAAAAAGACAAAATGCTGCTGCGATAGAGCAGCAACAGAGCAAACCAGCCATTAATATTGTGCTCCCAAAGAACAATGGTTCACAGAATAGCCTGAAAGGACATCTGACATGCATCTTTCCCTGCTTTCAAGAAATATAACCATACATAAAACCAATACGATTACTTGCTAAATCTAATAAGTTTCTTTTTCTTTGATGGTTGTTTGCTCCTTAATGTGCTTTAAATGCGTAATAAAAATATAATGAAAAACATACATTTATTCTATGTGGCAGCTACTGCATATTTCATAAAAAAGTAATCTTATAAAGTTTAATTTTACAGTGTTTCTTAAATCTATTTCTACTTATTCACTGTATGCAGAGGGCATCTGCAAAGGAATTTAATACTGAACATAAACCTTTTCTTCACTGATATTAATGCCAAATTTTCTCTTTACAGTCATTGTTTTGTCCCTTCTAAGCCTAGAAAAGGAAAAGCAAATGCACGTAAGGTTTCCAAAGGGTCTTATTGAAATGTAAAGTCCAAATATCTGCATAATTTTCCCTCTGATTGCTTTAGGAGTGTTAGGGGATTTTTCTTGTCTGGGCATTCTTCTTCCATAACATTTTAGTTTCCTTGAGCAAACTCTGGACTGAGCTTCTCTCATTGCCACTGGTGATATCAGAGCATCTGTTCTGCATTAAGGCAATGCAAATTGGAGCACAGCGGAATTAAACACCACTTACTTTTCAAAAGGCATTTGTCAGGAGAAACACCAGCACATAAAAGCTATTGACAGGGAACTTCATGCAAATCTTTAGGATAAGACAGTCCAGAAAACCCTCTTGGGACAGTCTCCCTTGTTTCCCTTTGCAGCAGAATTTACTGCCCAAAATTAGATTTGCAGTCAATGGTTGATCAGTCTCCTGTTTTAGAACTCCTCTTACTTCACACCCTGGCTGTGAGAGGTGTGCTGTCCTTACAAACAGCACACCTGGCCCTAAGGAGAGCCTGGAATCACCCTGAGGGCTTCACCCTTTTGATGAGCCATGACTTGAACTCACTGTCTTGCACCTGCTTGGGGGCCAGTTACTTGATAATCTTACCATGCTGCTTCTACCACGTTTTTCCTCTATCTTTACAAAATGCGAGAGCCATTTGCTCATCTGAGCAGTATTGACATGTTGAATTTGCTAAAACAACAAGGATCAATAGCACACAGAACTCAAGAGGCCTGCCAGGACACGGAAAAATGTAATAAAGATCAAGGTGACAGCAGGTTTTAATTACGTGAGAGAAGAAGGTGTGTTCTGCAAGGTCTTTGCAATTTGAGACTATAATCAAAATGTCATCAGCCTGCCTCTCATATTTTCAATCTCTTAGGAAAATGACTAAAATGGTATAACATTTTCAGATTAATTTTGATGCCTCCATCAGAAAGCCTGACATTTGGCTAATGTCAGACATCACCTACACTGTCATTTGATTTCTCTCTTCCCCCTTGGGTGTCACTTCACTAATGACCTAGAGGTGGTAATGAAACACAGTGAACAGATTAAGGACAGAACTCTGGAAAACCAAGCAATGTCTGCTTTGACATTAACATGCTGCTTGTGGAAGCATTCACAAATGTGTGTTATTTGCCAAGCCATGAGACACAGGTATTTAAAAACCACGTGGAAACATTCTCATCATTTATCCAATTTGATGATCAACTAACTCAAGCACTGCAAGAATTTACATCAGGACACAGTATCTGTGAGAAACACCCCAGAGGTCTCAAGTTTCACAGCTACATCAGGGTCTCTGACGTAGGAGCAGCTTTTGCCCTCCCTTTCATGTGAAACAGAGTGTAAATCATGACCTTTCTGTGCTCTCAGCCTACACACTCCTGCTGTATCTCTTGAGAGTTCAAGATCAAATAACATACCAAAAAAAAAAGTTTTCTGTCACCATCCATGAAAAATCTTGTGAGATCAACTACACATCACAACATTTGGCTGGATAATTCCAGCCAAATAATTCCTCTTGGGCACTGAGCACAGCCCAGTATGAGAAAGGAGAGAGCAGTTAAATACCATTTACCACCCTCAATGTCCCAGTGCTCCTCAGTCATGGCAGAAGTCAGAACGATGCCTGCTTTTAGTTCTCCAAGGAAGTTCTGCCTTCTGGAGTTTGTTTTCACATCAGCTGGAGGCACCTCTGTAACCCCCTCCTCCCAAGTGCAGCCACTGTTACTCACCCCTTTTCCCTGCCAGAAACATGCAGGATTTCTTACAATTCCTGCCTGTTAGCATGGAAGCTCTGTGCTGTTTTTCCACGAGGCAGGACTGCTGCAGCAGCCTGCTGTGACATTCCACACTGCATTACAGGCAGCAGCTACATCATCACTCCCACTGAAAACAGAACCCTTCCCAACTGCTCTTTACCAATGTTTTTTAAATTCACCGAGATTCTGCACATCAATAAAGAAAATTATTGCACTACAATTTTAAAGCAGAATGTGGCTGCCTTATAACAAAACGATCTGAAGTATTTCCAATTACTTCTCCCTGGGGGCCTTTCAAGCACTGGGAACAAGAACTCTGATATCTATACCTTTTCCCCCACTTCACTGTTTCCTGAGGCTCATCTACAGGCCAGGATAATAGGAAAAATTTTGCTGTTTGCCAAGACCTGCCTTCACATCCCACAGCAGTTTGCCTTTGTCTTCTCCCTTTCTAGGTGAGAGCAGGGATTATACTCCCAAGCCATTGACTCCTTCTTACAGGATTTTATCGTAGACACATTTGCCTGCCTTCTTCCTCCGGGTGTTGTAAGAAATCCCAGGTTACTCTTAGCTTCCAAAGAAACCTCCTGGGAAGCCCTACAGTTCAATTAGGAAGCACTCTGAATGCTCTGGCTCTTGCTTTAACAGGTACAAGTTTACTACTCTGCACGATGATGCCGTTTGGAAGAGGTGTGAGTCCAGGGTGAAAACCATGCCTGTGAAAAATACTCTGGGCAACCTGGCCCAGTGCCTCACCACTTCCATCCTTTTACCATCACCCCACACAGGGTCCGGAGCCACCTGAGGCCCCCAGAGCTGCCCACCACACACTGGGGTTCATCCCTGGAGGTGCTGCATGCTCAGCACCAACAGCAACCAAAAGCAACGTGTCCCCGGGACCCATCCAGCCTCCAGCACCCTCCAGCCACAGAGGTCCCTGAGAGAACAGCCTGACCCACCAGCTCCCCTCTGGCTCCAGGGGCTCCTCTGTGCTCAGGATGGGCTGTCCAGAGCAGGTCACTTTGGCCACCATGGCACACGGGAGGGTGAGACCCCAGTACAGCCAAGCAGAGGGCTGAAGGACACTGCACTGTGCTCCCCTCACTGCCCAGGGAAAGCAGGACCCACCAGGGGCTGGTGGGGCTTTATCACTGGGCTGGGAAACCTCCACCCCCAGAAAGCCCCACCCTGGGCAGGGCTGCTCAGCGCTGCCAAAAACAGCCCCCCAGCACTGCCAGCCTCCTGTGCCCAGGATGGAGGGCAGTGCCAGCTGCAGGGATGGGTGTAGGGCCAGCACAGGTGTAGAGGGAGGGTGAGCACCACACTCTGCATTAGGATCAACCCGTGGTGGGGTCACTGGGATGGTGGATATTGCCTGAAACTGCAGCAATTAAAATACCAAGTTTAACTCCCCAGCTCAGCACAGTGCTGGGGGTTGGAGCCACCAGTTTGGGGGATGCTGCCCAGCCAGGCTGGCTTTCCCCAGTTCTGAGAAGGTCAGTAACTCAGTTAATTGGTGACAACGTGACAGTAACTGCTCTAGTGCAGAAAACCCTTCCAGATATTCCAGGAAGGGTATCCACCCACGATTTGCATGGGCTACCCTGGAGCAGGTGGATGATGGTGCCTGGTCAGCACTGAGGTGGATCAACTTGAGTACAGTGACCTGCAGTTGTGTCTTTTATCCCCTGTTGACTCCAATAAAGAATGGTTCTGGAGGAAGGATATCACTGTTATGGGTTCCAAGGTTTATTTCAAATCCCTGCCCATGTCCCTTTGGAGGAGAACAGAGAACAGGCAGTGATCACCAGCAGTACAGTGGCAAAGCAATAAATAAATCAATCCAGAAATCCCAAGCTGTCTGCAGCAAATGAAGTCATTTCATCATATTTCACCTGTGATCAGGTCAGGATGTGCTGACAACAGGCTCTGCTTCTGCTGAAGACCTGCCTGCTTACTGGGCTCCAGAGTTCTGTGGAAGTAACACATTTGCATGCAAAAAAACCTGTTTTCATCAAAACCTCATTCTGCCCTTGCAAAGTCTCAGCCACCAGCTGCAGTGAGCAGTGAATTGAATGGGAACTGGTTGCTTCCCATCTGGCTCTGAATTACAAAGAGTAGAAATGGTGAATGAAATAACTGGATAATTTATTGAAATAATTAAAATTAATTTAATAATTAACCTTTTTTGCCTTTCACACTCAGGCATCACTGGAAACTTACAATTTCTAGCACCACTCCCTAAGCTGAAATGTATGGGATGTGCTTTTGTAGGGATAGGTCCTCCTTCTAGTTGTCAGCTATGAACATCTTTTTTTGAATAGTTAAGTCTTTTCACAGTTGAAAAAAAAAAAAATAAAAAGCTCAATATTTTTCTCCTTGAGGCAGGACACATCCAGTAGATAAGGGAACCAGTCATATCCTTCACCTTCCAGAAGGGAGGAAGAAAACTCCCTTCATGAAACCCACCAGGTTTGCTGCATGAACATCATTAGCAGAAGCAGATTCCTGGCTCTCCAGTAGGCAGATCTGCTTTTCCTAGCAGAATCCCCAACATTATTGCTCCTGTAATTACAATGGAGAGGGGAGGTTGATTTTTAATATTAAGGTGAAACAGCCGTAGATTTTTAAAATTAAATTTACAATTCAATGTCATAGATGAAGCAGAGGAAATCCTGTGGGAAAGGGATAATGGCTCCATGCTCCTGCATGAAATGTCTGCATGCATGATGCATAAATGCCATCATTTCACTCAAGTCTCTTGGAGACTCTTCTCTCCAGAACAAGCTCTCATACTGTTTTCCCCTGGCCACACGTGCACTTCCCAGCCCTCAGCGTCAGTCTCTGCTTATAAAGTCATTAACAGAGAAAGAGTGAGTCCTTCAAGAGAGTGGAGTTCTGTAACTGAATATCTATAATTAAATTGAGCTGTGACACCAGTATTCATATTGCATGGAACACAGGCTGAAGCTGTGAAGGGGGCAAGGAAAGCACAGCCCAGGGGAGGGGGAACTCCCACTGCCCCCTGAATCCCTGGGTGGAACGGGGCTCAAGTCCCAAACAGCCAGGGGATATTTTTATCTCAGCATTACTTGATGGATCTTTGCCCAAATCTCATTGTGGTCAGTAAGAGCTTTTCCATGCAATTTATGTGTCTTTAGCTGAAGTTACTGGTGCCTGACATATCCCAGATCGATGATCTCATCCACTGGCAGTTTAAGCTGAAAAGTTACAAAAGTTGCCCCTCTCACCTGAGGAATTACTTGTACCATCACAGCTTGTGTATCAAAATGTAGTAAAACTGAACATGGGGACCCTTTTCATGCTGGTTCCATCAATAAATACACCAGACCATGGACAACCTCCAGCCCAAGCACAGCCCCGTGCTCCCTAGAGCCCTGGGTAACACTCACTGCCCTTGGCAGTCACAACCCCAGCAGATGGGTCCTATAGTGGGAACAGAAACACAGACACAGCTGGGAATCCTGGCAGCTGGATCGCTTTGATTTCGAGATCTCTTTATGATCCTAATCTTCAGTTAAACCAGGAAGAGGCAGAGGAGAACTGGCATGCTGGAAGGAGGCAGAACAACAATAGTATTGGGAAAGACATTAGGGAATGGAATGGAATAGAATGGAATGATGGAATGGATGCAATTACATGAGTCTTCCACTTTGGAAGTACCTCCTGTCATGGCATCTGCAAGGGGAGAGCAGAAAATTGCTGCTCCTCTGGCTGTCATTGTGACAGGCAGCACCTCAGGGACAGGGGGAGGCTGAGCTGGAAGACGTGGCTCATTCCTGAGGAAACCCACAGCCTGCTGATGCTTCAGCCCTCCCAGTGGCATCACATCGGCCAGAGAAGGTAAAGGCCCCAAGGAAAAGGTGTCTCTGGGGTATGAAGAAGTTTCTTTGGAGGAAGAGATTGAAATGGTCCTGGATACAAGCCTCCCAGAGTCCAGCAAACAACAGCACATCCAGGGACAGGAATGGATGTGCTGCAGATTCACATCGACCCAAGAGGGTTTATGATCCACAAGGTCAAATGCTGCTGTTCCATTTTAAATAGAAGAGGAGATAAAACGTAAAGACAAGTTCAAGCTTTATTTGAATTCACAGAAGGACCCAACAGCTACTGAATTTCAACAGGATTTAAGTGACTGCAGCCTTTAGACTCCTTTAAAGGCCTTGTGAATAACTATCCCCCAAAGTGTGCTCACATACAAGTAACTTGCTTAAGTAAATATCTTTAAATCAGCTCTGCTCGGCTCTGTTCATCTCTGCTCAGCAGGCACAGGTCTGGCAGCAGAACGTCTCAGAACACAACCAAGTGTGCAGCTCCACAGTGTTGTAATTACAAGCAGTACAACACTGTCACGTGGATGTTTCCTTTAAGCCTTGCCAAGATGCTTCTCTTCCATTTTCCTCACAGCTGTACCAGCTCAGGATGTAAGTGCTATTTGAAGAGCCTGGTCATAGAAGGTGGATAAGGAATTGACAAGTGTAAGAGAAAAAAAAGGACTAAATACTACAGAACAAACCCAAATGTATCTCATGAGTCTCTGTCCCTTAAATCTGAAAGCACTGTTAATATCTGGGAACTAAGAGAAGCTTTGGGGAGAAGTTCTCTGCCCTTGTGCTCTCACTGAGCTGCTGATGTTTGACAGCAGATCTCTGCCCCCACCCCAGGGAGCACTGGCACCCCATCTCAGGCTCTCCTTCAATGCATGTTTCAGCTAAATCGAAAACATTCATGATCAAAATTCACAGGAAGACTTTTTAATCCATTTGAAGTTCCTGGGGCTGCCTAAGTTATTCCCAGAAAGGATGTTGTGCTAAGATTTTCTCCCCTTCATGAATCCCACGGGAATTCACAAAGAATTAAACTCAGGCTCTGATACGCAGCATGATCTGGACGGATGGCTCTGCCAAGAAAAGGGCTGTACATGCCTTATATAAAATTAGAAGTAATTCTGAAGATCAGTTTATGATTTTAGAATCATAGAATAATAGAATGATTAAGGTTTGGAAAGATTTCCAAGATCATAAAGTCCAACCTTTGACTGACTACCACCACAGTCTTTTAGTAACCACCAAGATTTTTAAATAATTAAGGGAAGTTGAATCCTTTAGGTGACACCACCAGGAATTGGCATAAGTTAATCTTTTGCTGCTGCCGTGGTCCTCCCTCTGACTTCAAACTAACATTCCCCTCTGTTGCTGGCATGGTTTGCAGGAACAAGAGTGGAAACACCTCCCTCGAGAGGCCCCTGGCAAAACCCCCTGAAGCAGAACGAGGCGTCTCAGCACCGACAACACAAAGGCAAAGAATATGCTGTTCTCTAAAGCAGTGCTGTGGAGATTCACAACCTACAAGATGTAAAAGGACATGAGGAAGATGACTTTTCTCTCGCCTCAAAGGCAGCGGCAGCAGAGGCGGCGCGATTGAAGCGGCTCTTGCCCTCAGCACGTTCCCTGAATGGCCTTGAGCACATTAAAAATGAGGCGGTGAGGGAAAATGGCCAGAAAAGCCAAATTCATCCGGTTTGCTGTCTGATGGGATAGAGCATCACCGCTTGAGGTACTAACAGCCATCTGAACAATTCTGGCGATGATGGGGACGGTGTCAGTGACAGCCACGCGCTGTCAGCCCCGGCTGGCCCTGCTGTCCATCCACAGGATGGAAAATGCCTTCGGAAGCAGAAGGGTCACTCTGGTGTCCATGGGACGGCCTCTGGTGAAGCAGCCAGGTGCTGCTGGGTTTGTACTCTGTATTCCAGAGCTGTGAACCATGCAGGGTGGACAGAGGGCTTTACATCTACCTACTGTCATTTCTGTGATTCACCAGCAATAGAAGAGATGGAAACAGAAACACTTTGCAGCTCTGGCAAAATTTGCCAGCCTATTCTATTCTTCATTATTTTTATTTTCTGCCTGTTTTCCTTACATAACTCATATTCTGTCCTGCTCCTCACAGTGAAGCTTCCTTTCTTCCCCCTCCCATTCCTTCCTAGGCAATTCTTTCCCTCTTATCCTCCATCTGCTTTCAGACACATCATGGCTTGGCAGCATGGAGCAATAGGCAAGTTCTCTAAAGATTTCAGAGACTTTTGTGCTTCTGACACAACTTTGTGTTCTTCTGCCTCTGTGTTATCCAAATAAAGCTGTTTGTATCTGACCTGGAAGGTTTACCTTGCAGCTTCCAAGCAAACACCCAAGTGTTGTCAAATACCGTGCCTGAGCTTTGAGCACCTCTTGCTGATGGGGAGAAAACAATTTATATCACATGCCTATTTCTGGGACTTTGTGAGCAAAAAGAAGAGGTTTGGGGATTGTTTTCTACTGCCATTCATCGGGTTACCAAATCTATTCAGGTTTACTCAGATGCTCAGCACTTGTCAAAGCTATGAAGCCTTTTAACACTTATCTGGAAGTTCCAGATGTCCCACAGTACCCTGTAAGAGTGTTTGTCATGGGGTTGTGTGTCACCTGGAAGCCCAGTCTCATTCACTGTGTGCCAGACAGGGCACACGAACTTGGGCTCTACAACAGGTGCTGGACAAAACTATCATAATTTATTTATCTATTCTTTTCAAGGGCCAAAAGTAAACAAAGGGCTTAGTTCAACTCAGGGAGACAAAGCAGTCCAGTGGCTATAGGTGAGAGCAGAACTGGAATTAAAATGGAATTTTTAAACTGGCCTGGACCAGCTGTTTTGTATTTCAGCTCCAAAAGCCTCTGCAGGGCATTATCTGAAAAGTCCTTCTGGGATCCTGTGAGTGAGAGATACTGTACAAACACTGACATTCATTATCCTGCTGTTGTGAACCTGCATCAGTGGCTCAGAATTTCAGATGTGTCCTGTTAACATTACTGCTTTTAAAAGAGGATTTGCATCTAAAAACAAGTGGGTTTGCTTTCAGTCCTGAGAAGTACAGAACAGAACTGGACTAACATGGGACCCACTGATGTGTCAGTCCAAGGACACGAAGCAGCTTGGCGTGATCTCTGAGCCAATCCTCACAGGTTTGCCCCTTCCCTCGTGCCTGAGGACATGAAAGGTTTATGGAACTCAGCCTGGGCATCGTTGCCTGCAGTGCTGAGTTTCTAACCCCAGTGGTGTCCCGGGCTTTTCCATCGAGTGCTGAGGGTTTATTCATAGATACTCTACTGACCCTGGGCTTTCATCATTAGCTCTACAGCGTCACATAGTTTTAAAAAGTATGTCAGTTAGCACTAAATGCACTTTTCAGAGTTGTAGCAACAGACAAATCCTCTAAAAAACCCTTTATAGCATCCTCGGTTCCATTAGAGATCAATACTCCTCCCATAAATCCAACCTATTTTCCTTACTCTAAAGATCCCTTAAAATGTGGCGTTTATGCTTATGCGGGCACTTGGTCAATGTTTCCTGGGGCTGATGGAATGAAGCGTTTTACCACAGTGCCACCCGGTGGGCTCTGGGCATCACGGCGGGGCTGCGGAGCACGGGAATCCCAGGCACTGAATGTCCTGTTTGGAAGGGACCCACATGGACCGGCCAGCCCAGCTCCTGCATACAAGGAATGCAGGCAGGGACAAAGGGGAGACATGGAGAGGATTTGGGTTCTTCAGTACTGCCTCAGATGTAGCATATAGAAAAATAAACACATTATTGCAAAGGAAGCACAATGGGAGTATTGGGAAAACATGATGCAGCAATTGCCGGAAAGAGGAAGAAATATACAATATACACAAACATTTACAAGCATTACAGCTCAACGCAGTGCCTCTGTTCTTAAAACACATCCTTTTCACTGTGCCACCAGGCACACAAACCGAGGGTGCAGCTCTGAGCTATTCCTTGGGATGCTCCATAAGGGTGCTCAGGCTCTGGTATGGGCAGGCTGGGGGAGATCCAGTGCCTGGGGCTGCAAACTGCCTGGGGCTGGAGATGAATTATTCCTGGGCTGGAGCTGGAACCCAAAAGCACAACTGAGACCTGAACAGCAACAGATGAGGTAAATCCCTGTCATTCCTCCTGAGGTTTAAATGCCAAACCTGCAGCCTGGTAGTGATTTCAGTTCTCAGCCCTTGGTGCTTCTCCTTTCCAAGCACCAAGTATGTGCACCCTATTTGCCATTTCACTCACATCAGACCACTTCTGGACTGGGTCTTCCAGTCCTTAATCCCTTTTGGTTTCTGAAAGACAATGTTGAATTTGAACACCCTGGAGACAATCCAAAGAAATCCTTGGAGGTGTTCCAGAAATGCCTGGAGGTGGCACTCAGTGCTCTGGTCTGGGTGACAAGGTGGTGATCACTCAGAGGTTGGACTCAGTGTTTGGGGAGGTCTTTTCCAACCTCAATGACTCTGTGATTTCTTTCCAATAAAACTAAACCAGATGATGTGCTCCCTCATAGCAGCATCCATTCTATGCTCCAACTTGCAGGTGTTAGTCCATCTATTAGCTGTAACCCAGAGTGAAAACCCCCAAATATGTATAACATGGATGTTGCAGCCCCAGCACCCACTGGTTGAATCTCTAGTTTGAACCCTATTACAATGCAACACTTCATAATGTACAAAGAGTCTAGGAAACACCATTTCTTTTTGTGTTTGCAGACTCCAGAAGGGCAGCAGGATAAACAAACAGCGTCACTTGGTCTTGTAAATCCCAGGAGACACTGAATTCATTACACCCACATCGAAGCGTGCCGGTGCCCACTGCCTGCCTTCTCTCAGCTGTGCCTTTGAGGGAAAAGAAATGATCTTGTCACATATTCCATAATGGAAACTCTGTGTGTTTGTCCCACCTCACACAACATTATTGTTCCTCTCATCTTTGCTATGAAACATCGTCCATCAAACAGGTACATTCAAGGCTTTTTTGTTGAATACACACCCAGCAACAAACACTGGCAGTTCAGAGAAGGTTTTCTCCTACTTGCTATTAATTCCTTTCTGTAGAAATCACACGGAGAAGGCTGACCCAGGAATGAAAACAGGAGCCTGATACTGAGGATATTGTGCTTTACTTTATGGTCCTGTTAGAGATGTCTTGTGTGACTTTGCCAAATACATCATCATTTGCCTGCAACGAGTGTGTGCAGAGGAGAAGCTCTACTGCCAAACCTCTGCAGGAGGAACCTGGTGAGGACTGAGGGGCTGGAAGCACAGCTCTGGCTGACCTGGCACATTGGTCCTCCCAAAGACCCTTCAGGTCAAAGGGAAAAGCCCAGTTCATGCCTTCAACTGAAGCAGCTTCTTGATTTTGTAGTTAGGTTAATTTTCTGTTTGTTTGCAGTGGAATTCAGACTTCTCAGGAGGTGGGTCTGAGCTGATTGATTTCCTCAGTTTCCTCAACTCATATCTTCAGTTTCTTCTACAACACAAAATAAAAGGGAAATTCTCATCTTGAATGTAGACTCAGATACCTGGCTGAGTTCTCACACATCTCTCCTAGGGGCTGCCTGTGTAAATGTGTGGCAAGATCTGTGGCAAGGTCACATGTTCCAATAAAGGAAAAAAATATCTTTGCACTCGCGCAACAGAGAAAAAAATTCAGAATATCTGTGGGTTAGAAGTATTTGTGAACCATAAGAGGAGTTAAGTTATAAGTAAGAAAAGAAATAACCTAATTGTACAAATATTTTAAAACATTTTAATGTAAAAAATCCTCTGTTGTGTCTCTATCAAACCATCCTGTGCAAGGAGCAAGGACATGTTCTGAACAGCCACTCGAGCAGGTGAAACATCTCAGCCTTCAGGCTGTAAATCAACCCCTAATTGTGGTTAAGACTAAGGAGGGAGTTTATGTAGAGATTAGTTTAGGTTTAATTCTCTGGGAGTTTTCCTATTGATTTAAAAAGGACTCAGGTCACTGCTCCAGGGTTTCCTCTATGAAACATTCGTGTTTGATCATGACTGGGTAAAGAATAAAGAACTAATTTGGAAAGTGCCTAAGAGAAGACATTGAAATGTGAGCAAGGAATAGGAACTAGCAGGGTCTGTCCTTAAGCTCCCTGTTATTAGCATTTAACATGTAGTGAGAATAAATAAACACGAAGTAGAACAGAAGCAGGTCCTGCCTGTGAGGGGCTGCAGGCTGGTAAGAAAGCAGCAGTGAATAAAAGCAGCAGTGAATAAAAGAGCTGGTGAGGGGTGATGGTGATGGGTGTGAGCTGCTTGCCCTGGGACATTGCCCTGGAATGCAGGTCTGGTGTGCTGTGCAGAACAGCCAGGGCTGAGCATGGCACAGTCAGCACAGGCTGAGAGAGGAAGGGCTCTCCTCCTCTTCCTCAGCCCCTTCCCGTGTCCCACACTGCACAGAGCCTGCTCAGGGACAGAGGTGGCTCTTGTGCACAGCTAATTATTAATGGATACATTCAACAGAAAGTGTTAATAAAAGTTCAGATTGACTCAGTTCAGGTGTTCCAAACACAGATATCACCTCTACATGAGTCTGTCTGACTCTCTAAGTGTCTCTTTGGTGTCTGTAGTTATAAATCTGAGTAATCCATCCCACCTTCACTCCAGTATTCTTCCTCCTCTTACCAGGACATCAGTGTTGTAGAAGGTCAGGGCTTTGGGGGCACTAATGCTTTGCCATATCCCTGCTTTTACAACTGTATGCACCACTAATAAAACTAAAGTGACAAAAAGATGTTGACAACTATATTAATTTGCAGTGAAAGGGCAAATAAACCAGAAGCCACTTTTACAGGTGACATATAAAAAATCTAAAGCAAATGTGTTTGCTCTTCAAAGAGATACAGAGAAAATATTCCAGTGTCAGTGTCATCCTCCCTCCTCTCCTGCCTTCCTTCCTTCCCTTAAATGTTTCAAGCTTTACATTTGTTCAGCAAGTAGGAAAATACTTGTGAAGTCCATTTAATATTTACTGATGTTTAGTGGCAGGAAGAGCAACTTCCTTTTCCATTTCCCAGCGGAGGCCTCGTGCTTCTTCTTCTTCTCCTGGGCCTGTCACAGCCACTCACGTCACCGAGAAGCTGGAATGGAGACAATCCTTTGTGAAGCTCCTGGATCCCCTCTTGGTCAGCTTTTCCCATCACATCAGAGTGAACTGGTAGAGAAGCAGAAGGTTTCCCTCCTGATGGACAGGTTTCAGGTGTACTTTGGATGGGCCACTGTGCTGAGAAGGGAAGCTGAGAAGCTTTTCCTTTCCAAATAATTTATTTTTCATTACAAAATGCACAATTAACCTTTAAATCCAGAGATGAGTCTTTTAAATAACTATAGGGATTTCTCTGCATCACTGTTAAGATGCACTCTATTAAATAAAGCAGTTACACTTTTGTTCTCCATAGCACAGACAGCTTCTTTTGTGGTCATTCTCATTTTTTAATTTAATTTTTTTTTTTACTTTAAAAGTAGCTTGTAACTAATCCTGGATAATCACGAGTTGCTCACTTTTATCAAGACACTTGGTTTATTTTATTGCTTCCTGTACAGCAAACAGTCTTTATACCTAATTATAGAAAAGGCTTGTGCTATAAAATATGCAAAATAAATCTGTGAAATTAATAATATATGGCCATGTTTTGACATTGCCAGCTGATGGCTTGAGCCGATTTCTGCTGAAGTTGGTGGATGCTTCACCCACTGGAATCAGGCAGATTTACTGCAGCCTTCACTGGACTGAGGGAAACCCAGTTCTGGAATATCTGATAACTCCTGCATATGAGGAATATCCCACACTGGTGTGAAATGGAAGCAATCCCTCCGGAGCCATTCCCACCCCCGAGGATGGGGGAGCTCTGCACTCAGGACTCTGCTCCCATCTCTCCCATCCTCTGGTTTGAGGGACAGAGACTGTTCTCTAAGGAGTGAACGAGAAATGTGTAAAGAACCCCTCAGGCTTCCCCATGGGCTGTTTGGTCACTGCCATCCAAGCAGAGGGCTCCCCACTCCGGGGTGGGATAGTCAGAGTTTCTGTCCTCAGAGCCTTTCTCAATCAACATTCCAATCGATCTGTCATTACTCGTTTTAACTAAGGAGCTACAATAGGGCGAAGGCCAAGCTGAAACCATTAAGAAAAGCTCTTTGGGGATGACTATGATGTGGGATTCTGCTGCCCAGGTTTCTCTCAGGGAATGTTCTCGCTGCTTGGCAAATCCATCCTCTGAACATCACCGGGGATCATGTGCTGAACGTGGCATTTTTCTGGGATGCCCAAGGTGCCAAACATTCCCCTCAGGGTGCTTTACCAAGGAGGAAGAGGAGGTTTAAGGCCCCAGCCTGGGGCTGTGGGCTGTCCATCCCACGTGGGAGGCAGCAGTGCAGGTACTCGGTGCACTGTCAGTGAGGTCACCTGTCCTTGAATTCCCAAACTGTTCTGGCATGAGCCTTAGTAGCTCTCTAGCCCTCTCCATATTCTTTGATTCTTTCAAAAATTAGGGCAATGTGAGCTTGCACAAGTTCTCCTCCAGCACATGTAATCTGTTCTGACACCTCTGGCATGGCAGGGCAGTGCCAAGCCTTACCCTCCATGCAGAGCTGCCACTTCTCCTCCACCTGTGAGTATTTCCATGCAGCCCATTTTAATACATGCCCCCCACATGCTGAGAGATCTCCTGGAAGCTATTCCACTGCACACAGAACTGGCTGGAAGCATTTCCAGACTGGGTCCTGCAGCCACACTACCTGCTCACCTGTGATCCCAGTGCATCCCCTTCGTCAGGCCAGCATTCTGTGTAACTGAAATTAAACATGCATGAGGAGCAGCCCTGGCATGAATGATAATCACCCCTATCTCATCCTCAGAAACATCCTGCAAACCCCTTCGAGCCCTGGCTGCTTCAAAGAATAAGCGAGGATTAGGGAGAGACTTGCCCAGCTGATTTTGCTGTTGCTGGAGCAGAGTTCCCTGCTGGCTGCCGGCAGCCAGGGAGGGCAGCGATGCTTTTCCAGACAGGCTTCCAAGGGGATGAATCTGTGCTATTGCAGCACGAAATGGTAATGAGACAGACAGCACGTGTTGCTGGTTGCACAGGCTGTCCTGTGGCTGGGGGTGGCATTGGGGTGCCCGTGCTGAGGAGCTTGGGAATGGCAGTGCAGGTTCCTGCAGGGCTCTGGTCATATAGTCCTCACCTCGGCCACGTCCATGGGGTTTGCTCCTCCAGCCCGGGGAGGATTATCCAGCTCTGCTGGGTCATAGGGTGACCCCACAGCCCAGAGCTCCCTCAGACATCGCCTACCCACTGAGCTCCCCCAGCTCACACCAGCCCTTACGTGGGGGCAGGAGCCAAACCCACCACAAAAGGTTCCCACTAAAACACAGCACAGGGCACTGGACTGCCTTCAAGGAGGTGGAGATGCCACCAAGGACCCCTCCTGACCCCACACCTGCTGACTCAGGTGTCAGTGACAGCTCTGCCTTTGTCTGTAGGAGCAGGGATTTCCCCTGTGCAGGCAGTGGCACAGGTTACATCGGTTAAATAAGGCCTTTTATTTACTGATGGACACAGAGCTCAGAGAAATCTGGCAAAGGCCCTGGCAAAAATAACCCCCCGTTTGTTCCTGGCATCCCCACAGAGGCATCAAACACATCTGTCCTCAATAGAGGCATGAAAAATATTATTGTCTGACAACTCCATGTTCTTGATCAAGGGGTTATTGATTTGATTTTGAATCAAAAAAGTCAAGAAGATTCAATACAGAAGCAGAGCTGCTCATTAACTCACTATGTGTTTAACAGGGAGAAGTCAATATCTCCAAGAGAATAGCTTAAAAAGTCAATGTAGGCAAGTTTTAATGAGAAATTGTAGGTAAAGATTAAAAACATTTCAAGATGAGTCTGCTAAGAGCTAAAGTGTAACCTAGAAGGTTAGCGGGAAGCAGAGGTAGGAGGAGCACTCCCCAAATGCATCTGAGCAATGGATTTGTCCCAGGGGATCTCTGCAGGCTGAGCAGGAACCGATGGCTGGAGCTGGAGCACCTGCCTTGGGCTGGACACAGCCATGGCACAACACGGGGCACAGAGGGAGGATGACAACCCCAAAACCACCCAGAAACGGCACCCAAAATCTTTGGGTAACTGATTGCACCTTTGCTCAGGGGTATTTTATATCCACTTCTCATGAATATTTAGCAACTTACTGGACATCTTTTTGGAAATCAATTTTAACCTAGTGGAGAACATTTTCATAAACCCTCTTTTTGATTGCAGATGCAAGTGCTCATGCTGGAAGGCTCATTAGAAGCATTACCAGTAATATACCATTAATGTGTTCAACAAAAAGAAATTAATTCTGAAGATGAACTACAAGTGAACTTCAGATCAAGAATTGTCTGCTGAAATTACTTTGTGATGAAGTGAATAGTGAATACTGGCAATTTGTGACGGGAAAACGAGGCAGAATGTATTGAATAAATTACTTGAGGGTTTGCTGTGGTGGTGGTCGGGGACTGCTGGTCTGAGGCTGCAGCAGGACCTGGGCTCTCACTGCAGGAATAAACTCTGGGCTTTCATTTCCTCACCTGGTGTTTTCTGTGATTGTAGAAGCATAGAATGGTTTGGGTTGGAAGGGAACTTAAAGACCATTTTGTTCCACCCCCTGCCATGGGCAGGGACACCTCCCACCAACCCAGGGTGCTCCAAGCCCCATCCAACCTGACCTGGGACACTTCCAAGGATCCAGAGACAGCCCCAGCTTCTCTGGGCACCCTGTGCCAGGGTCTGCCCACCCTCCCAGGGAGGAATTCCTTCCCAATATCTGACGATGGTTTCCTTCTCAGGATGGAAAGAAATTGACGGAAATAGATGGGAAAATAAAAACATCAGGTTGCAAACAGACCAGAAAATGTGGGGATGTTTCTGTGGGAGAAAGGGTGGCTCCCCTGGGCCAGCAGCAGGGACAGCAGGCTGGCCCATGGCGGGTGCAGGGGCACAGGAAGGGTTCCCATGGGTCTGAGCTGGGTTCTGTGGACCAAGGGCAGAGCTCTGTTTCCATGAGCCGTTCCCTGCACTTCTCCCACGGCTCCGCAGGTGGCGGGGCCGCCCCGATTCACGGAGCGCCGCTCCCCAAACCATTGCCTTCAGGTCTGGGGCTGAGCCGCTGGGTTCCCTTTGGCACCGAGAGGCTGAGGGGTTGCCTGCGGCTGGGTCTGCTGCTGTGACCCACGGAGAGGGGAACATCACTGCGGGCAGCGCTGCCCAGTGTTCCCTGCCCCTCTGGCAGCGCTCCGGAGGGCAGGGATGCTCCGGAGGACCAGCACTGCCCCGTCCGGGGCTGGGGGCTGAGCCGGGGGGCTGCCTGTCCATCTCCAGCCACTGCTGCAGCTCCTGGTTATTGCCAAACTATTTCCAAATTATTAATGACCTTCCACTGACAGACGGCAGGGTTAGACGGGACTTCGGGACAAAATTCTTCCCTGCAAAGGTGGGGATGCTCCTGGCACATGTTCCCAGAGCAGCTGTGGCTGCCTCTGGATCCCTGGAAGTGTCCAAGGCAAGGTTGGACGGGGCTTGGAGCACCCTGGGACAGTGGAAGGTGTCCCTGCCCATGGCAGGGGGTGGAACAGCATGGTCTTTAAGGTCCCTTCGAACCCAAAGGAGTCTGTGACTCTGTGATTACTGCACATCACTGCCAGGTTTACTCTGCTGTGTCTTGGGAATTCATCACACTGTGAACAAGTAACCAGATGTTTAATTATACAGACACAAAGCTCTTGTTCAATAAGGAGAACAGTGAATAACAGCTCTAGTTGGAGTTAGCAGGGACCCTGCTTTACTGAGCTCTCCAGCCCATGGGCACTTTCATGGATTTCAGTAAGATGCAATTTCCATATTCTGAGCATTAGTCCCATTTCTGTTTTCTCCAGATTTACAGAACTCCTGTACTCTGAAATATTGAAACAAACCTGATGAGGGGCTCTCAAGAGCCCTGTGACCAAATCACAGAAGGCAGTGCCACAGTTTGGACTAAAACTCCAGTTTTCTGACAGGCTCAGCAGAATTATTCAGGGATGAAAATACTGTCCATCACGGCTGGACTCACAGATTTACAGGCGATGCCTCCCAGCCATGGAGCAGTACGAGGCGAGAGAGGGACAAGTGTAGCAGTACTGGGAATTTTTCTGCATCAGCTGGAATCAGCTGTCTGGGGTTTTTTGCTGAACAATATCTCTTCGTACTGTCTCTTTCATGTGGCATCACAGAGACATATCTGTGACCTTCACAGACATCACATCAACAAAGAAGAAGGTTCAGTTTAAGAAATGAACTGTTCCAGCCCTGGAGTAAATCCATGCGGCTGCAGCACAGTCAGCAGAGATTTACAGGCACTGCCCCACCATTACAAACAGCTTAAGTGAATTGTTCCTGCTGCACCAGGTCAGGGATCTGGTGATTAGACAAGAAAAAACCTGTGATTCATTGGAATATGTGAGCTTTCCTAACATGGGGAAGTGCAGTGCCTGGAAATGAGCACCAGAACTAAAGAACATTCTTTATGTGTTCTAGAAGTGGTACGGGATGATGTGCATTTGATCCTCCCTGATTAAAGGCACTCGAGGATTATCACAGTAACAAACTAATACCTGTCTTGTTCCACACCCTCTGAAATATCATAATGTACAACAATTCACCTTTCTGTGCCTAAATGAGGGGCGACCAGCCCTCCTGCAAGGCTCAGCATCACACTGCAGGCTGGGGCTGGGGGCTCGGGCACCTTAATGAGCAGGGACCTTGTCACCAGCAATTAGACACCAGGGGAATGTGACATGGTCAGAAGAGGATTTTTTTTCAATCTTTCTGCTTTTCCCAAAGGAGACTCTCAGCCTGGATTTTCCTGACTGCAAATATATCCCAGGATTTATGAACAAACAAACCTCAGTTCATGTGTGACCTTTTCACAAGGTTCTGGGTGCAGCCTGTGCTTGGCTTTCTTCCGTCGAATCACAGATTCATTTGAGTTGGAAAAGACCTCTAAGATCACTGAGTCCAACCATTAAATCATTCTTTCACAGAGTCATGAAATGGTTTGGATTGGAAGGGACCTTAAAGACCATCCTGTTCCAACTCCCTGCCATGGGCAGGGACACCTTCCACTAGCCCAGGTTGCTCTTTAAGGGATCTGTCTTTGGGAGCTGCTGCTGTTCTCCTCAGCCTATAAAATACTCAAAAGATTAATAAGTAGTTTGAGATTAAGGATTGTCTTCATGTTTCTTATCTCTGAGTTTACTTAGCACTAAGATTACGATAATAAAACTGTTCATTATGCTTGAGATTTTATTGGCTTTAAGAGCTGGCAGAAGGAATGGGGGATCACTTGGAGCAGCAGGATGTGCCAGGGTGCTGGACATCACTGGGGTCAGCTCAGTAAGCTTTATATCTGTGAGAACTCGGGGTGCATTTCCTGAACACACCAAGTACTCTTCTCTCCTGGATTTTGGGGCAGAACAGACAGATGACACCTTGAAAATACTGGGAAACATTTATGGCCTGAGACTCCCTTCCCCCTGAGCTGTGCTGAGGCTCTTCAGTGTCCAGCCCTGACTCTGAAGATTTCCCCCACCCCTCACGGTCGGTGTGTTTTCACTTGCCTGAGCGCTCTCAATGAGATGTGAGGGATGGAAATGCCAACATCAAAATAACCCCACCAATGCCTGACCCCAAAGGGCAGCTGGGCCAGGTCCTGTGGTATGCTGAGTTCAGTTTTATCCTATTAAATCTCCACCAGAAGTGATAAAATATCAGATGTATTAATGCAATTGCTCTGAAACAGAGAGAGAAGCTTTATAAAATACATTTACTGCTGCTGTTACGTGTGCTACTCTCAAGGGACCTAAAAGCAGCAGCCAGTAAGCACATGTCAGCCTGTGGAGCATCATTAGAGCCCACACCAAGCACAGAGCTTGGGTTTGCCTTTCCACAGCCCAGTGTTCCCTTCAGATAGGAACTGGGCGCCCCAGTGCCATGGGTCTGTGAAAGGAATTACCTCCTGCCTGCTGCCAGCCTTTGGGGCTTCTTTCTTCTCCCCTTTTTTTTAACCAGGTGGTTTTCCTTACCTTAATCAAGAGTTTTAAACCTCACCCAGCCCCCCATGCAAGTTTTAATTAAGATCAGCAGAGCACTTTGAAACCCTCAGATAAAAGCAGGCTATAAATGCAACAAATTCCATTTCCAAGAGGCATCAGGCGAGATGAGAAAAGTTCCAACCCCCATATTTGCATTTTAAGGAAATTTGAAGAATCTGGAACCTAAGTATATTCTTGGATATTTTTAGATCTGGGCATTTCAGTTTTATTATCCAGGTCAAAACAACTCTCTGTACCCTTCACCTCAGGGACATTTGGTCTCTGCTTTTGGACTTCAGCTTTACAATGCGTGTTTTATAATGTTGGCATTTGTTTGGGTGGTGGGTAGGTGTGAATCCATGTGCACACATGCTTTTATGTCTAGTGTGACTTTAAAAATAAAGTTTCTGATGCTGCAAACACTTCCACATGCCCTTAACCATACGTAATTAATGCCATGAAGATTACTGAAGGAAAACAAGATGCATTCCGGGGGACGATGGGACCATTCACTTACATCACCAAAGCAAGATTAACTCGAGATGTTTGTCATGTAAACGCTCAGCTGAGAAAGTCCCAAGTAAGTAAACTCCAAGTAAAAATTGCTATTTTTTCCATTTTGTTTTCAGTACAGGATTGTTTATGGGATTTTTAGTGTCATTCTGGAATTCTCTGAGGCAGAGGGATAAAGTCAGTGGAATGAAATAAGCTCAGGTCTGCGATTCTTGTGTCAAAACTCTTTTGGGGTGAAAGTGTGAAAATCTGGGAAGGCACAAGAGCCACGTGTGCCAAGGTCCTTGGAGCAGGACCTGGAGCCCTGTAGTGCCCGTTGTCTGCAAACAGGAACATTAACACTGCTGTGATTTATCTACTGCAGAGCCAAGGCTGCTGAATGCATCTGGACCAGCCTAATGAGCACATTCTTCACCATCAGAGAGGCTGTGGAGGGCTTCAAATATTTTAGACATGATTCACAGAGCCAAAAGGTCTTGTTTACTGATATGCTATTTATACCTAGCTCAATTAAACCTCTTTGGAAAGAAAAAAATTCAAGGATGCCAACATTGGCAGTGCTGTTGGAAGTGAGTATCTCCTTGTTAAAAAGGTTACAAAAACACCATTAATAACTTTGATAGACTCTGTTTATGCGCCAGTCTTTGTCCAAAGCACCCGGTGTCCTGCATGGGGCAGTTCTGGCAGCAGGAGACATCAGTCAGAGTTTAATTGTGTCCCGGTGAGTGTCAGCCCCAGGTGCCCCGTCCTGGGGGATGAGCTGTGCCTGTGAGCCCAGCCCTCACCTGCCAGAGGAGAGCTGCCAGCAGCACCCAGTCCGTGCTGCAGCGTCCCTGCAGGGGTAACAGAGAGGATCTGGGCAACCTCCCCAAGGCTGGGACACAGCTGGGCCATCTCCTGAAAGCAGAGACCTGCAGTGCCCTCCTGGGAGCATCATTCTCATGCCAGGGTGTTTCCATCCCTGGAAATGTCCAAGGCCAGGCTGGATGGACCTCTGAGCAACCTGATCTAGTGGAAGGTGTCCCTGCCCATGGCAGGGGGTTGGAGTGAGGTTATCTTAAAGCTCCTTCCCAACCCAAACCATTCTAGGATTCAATGATTCTGTGAAATGTCTCTTCTGCCACAGCTCCTCAGTAACCCCTGGTAGAGAAATAATTGCTAATTCTCAGTGCTCAGGAGTATCAGAACCTTCAGGAATGGAGATGGGGAATAGGGTGGGATGGGGCATGAGGCACATGGCAGAAGAGGGAAGAGCAACACAGGGGGACAGGCAGGAAGCACATGGCTCCACTGGGTTAGGCTTGGCTCCTGCAGGTCCTGGTTTCAGGAGCCAGGAAAGAGGTAAATCACTAGAAGGTCCCGTTCTTAGAGAGAGGACAAAGCTAAAGGCTAATTCATACCATTGGAATCTCAGCTTCTTGGAAATCCAGGGCTTTCAAACTTAATGGCTAAAAAGTCAGTGCCATATGTGGAGCTTCCACAGCAGAATGAAATACCTCACCTTGACATTCACATCCATGTGTGTAGACCCTTTCTGGGTCATGGAGCAGCCAAAGCTGTGTCCCCAGACCTTATTTAACCCTTGATCAAGGGCAAGGAGCCTGTGAGATAAGGAGGAGGGTCCCTGTGGCAGTGAGCACTGGGAACATTGCCATAAAATATTGAGACATAGGTTAGTGGTGGAAAGTAAGCACAACAGCCTTTATATAACACTTTAAACCAATGTGCTCATTAAATAACAAAGATTTTCTTTCCTTAATACACTATTAATAAATTCCAAACCATCATATCTTTAAAAATATGTCCTTCAGTTGAATGGAAAGCAGACTAATGTGGGTTTAGAAGGAGGTTGGGAGTGCAACAAATTATAAATGCTTTCTACTTTATCAGCATTACAGAGTACTATTAATTTTAAAAATAGCTTTTAAAAACATACATGGCATACCATAATGGAGATGGCTGGGTTTCAATACATCATCCTGATGACTCTTTCCACAGCAATGAGTTATGCAGACACGCCGAGCTCTGGTTTGCAAATATGGTAAGTACTGGGCTGCAGGGAAAGTTAAAAAAGGCAGTTTTGTCTTTTGATTCAGGATGGGGCAGGGCTGGGCCTCCCAAAGTGAGCGCTTACGGATGTGCTCTGTGGGTGCATCAAGGGCCAGGATGGGACAGTCCCTCCCACTACACACCATGCTGCAAAATGGCCATTGTCCCATCAGGAGCTGGAATCAGACCTCTGATACACATTCTGAATGATTAAAAATACAGATGTCAATGGCAAATGCTAATGTGACTGAGTAGCTCCTCTGAAGTTCTTTGTCTGTACAAGTTTCAGGGCTAATTGGCGTGAGTGTCTCTCCAACAGGCACGTTGTCTGTCTGAATAATGGGGGACGTAGTTGCCATAGCAAGGGCTGTTTTTATTGACTGCTTAAGAGAAAGAGACACATAAAACCCTAACTGAGGCCAGAAAATGAGTTAGAAAAATCCCTGGGTAGCTCTAACTAACACTCGAGCTTGTTTGCTTGGCTTTTTTTCTGCTCCTCAGAGTGCCCAGTTCTCCACTCCTCATAATTCAGCAATTACAAATATGAGGGAGGTCAGTGACCCCTTCCCCAGCCTCAAGGGCTCAGTAAAGCTCTGCCTTCCCTCTGCAGGAAAGGCCCCCCATGCCCATCCCTGACACCCCCAGGGCTCCTGCTCAGCCTCCATCGTGCTCCTGGTGAGTGGCAGCCCCCATTCCCATGTGGTCCCACAGGAACAGCAGACCTGTCCCAGGGTCTGTGACTGTGCCATCTCTGCAGTTCTTCAGCCCTTCTCCCAGCAGGAATTTTGGAGCTGCTCTACCAGTTTCAGCCAAATTGTCCAAAGGCCCAAGGTCCCCTCGTCTCCCAGAGCCCCCCATTTTGAACAGGACTGACCTGGAGATACAGGGTTTGTGCTGTTCCACTGGGAATGCCCACTTGGGTTTCCCTCTCATGGCCCTTTTTGTGTGCACTATGACACCAACTCCAGTCCAAGCTGTGACATTCCCAACTTTTCCTCCCCACTATTTATGCATAGAACTATATTGTCACTTCTCTTGCAGATAAGAATATTCCTTACAAAGCATGTATGTCCTGCTTCAGTGTGTTCCCTAGTCCCATTTTATTTTATTTAGTAACATAAGACTATCTCTAATTTAGTCACCATTTACTGGTTCCCTAATTCATCCCAAGAGATCAGAATTCATTGAAAGTCAGAAGATTTGTTCTCTAAAAGAATTAGAATAATGGTCAGGCACTAGCTCGAGCCGTAATGATAAGGTTAGCAATGTCATTTATTTTATTCCCCTACCACCTCTAAAAAATCAATGTGCCCACCTAGAAAAGGCAAACTCCAATTCCCTGTGTCCTGGGCTGTTGGAAATCCTTCCTTTGAGTGTTCCCTCATCCCTTCCTCCCAGCCTTGTCTCCTGGGTTAATGAGCTCTTATTGCCCACTGGGGACAGTGGGGATTAAATCTGTCTGTGCTTTGCTCTGCCCATGGACAGTGACAGGGCCCTGGAGCTGCATTATCATATTCCCAGTCAAATGAATCTCAGATGCAAACCCATCTCTCTCCATGACACGGAGGTAACACTGTTTCCTGTTTTGTTGATATGATTAGAGAGATAAATAATTCCACTGGAGCTGTGCTGTATGAAATCTTTATAATGACAGGTACAAGGAAATTCCCTTGCCCAGATTTACTTCCACATGCTGCTATGGAGCTCAGGGCTGTAAATCTGGCTTCATCTGTGGCCAACAGCCACATTCCAAGCCCCTGTTGTGAATGTGTGTGTGTGTCAGGCTGTGACGGATGAACACACACACTGCAGGCACAACCAAGCAGTGCCAGCAATCCTTCCTTCCTGCCTTCCTCCCTTCCTTCCATGAAAGCAGCTTTCCTCATCCCTAATATCAACACCACGGACACCCAATGCTCTCATCAGTCACAGATGTGTTGAGGGGATTCCCATTTTCTGGGAAGGCTCTCCCCTCTCCTCCCTCCGTGCTGGATGTGCCTCATGTCCACGCCGTGCCAGCTGTAGATCAGATGTTGGCTGTTATCTCACATCCAATAGAAAAGTGTGAGTCAAATCCAGTCTCAATTTAGCCCTCTTGTTTTCCCCATTGTGTTATGATCAGCTGCCATCGTTCCAGACACAGACATGGAGAAACATTCTGCACCATTGTTCCCAGGGTGAGATATCTCGCTGAGCAGGAACATGATTGTTTCTGCTCTGAGCAAATGGGAAGAGACTTTTCTTTTTGCACTTCACTGAGTTCTGCATTCTGGTGTTGTTTGTTTTACTGAGCCAACAGAACAGAATTAAAGTATTCATATGTTGGCATTATTTAGATGATAACTTGAGTGTGTCTCTTGTTTATATGAATTTCCCAGGAGGGAGATGTTTCAGAGACCCATTCAGGGAACAGAAATAATTTTATCTTTTAAAATCATAACATTTCCTCTGCCTTAATCCCAGTTACATGTTTCCATGCCACACCTCTCAGAAATCACCAACAAGGTGCTGCTCAGTCCATGTCAGTTGTCCCATGTACCCTGCCCAGCACCCCTGGACATCTTTGTCAGCTCCCTTTCCAGTTTCCCAGTTCAGGACTCTCACCTGTAATGTTTCTGGGCTGGTTTTCCATCCCCTTCCCAGCACTCTGGGAACTCAGAAGAGAGAGTGCTTTGGCATCAGGGTACGGACCAACAAGTCTGGAGCAGGTTTGTTGGGAAATGCTCTGCTGGGAGAGCCCCAGCAGGGATCTCAAAGAGTAGTTTCCATCCCCAGCACACGTGGCACTGCTGTGCTGCCCCAGAGAGCAGCACTCACTGGCTTCCAGCAGTGCTTGGGGTGTGTGCACATGCTGCCCACAGAGACAGAACCACCCAAAGAGGCCCTGAGACAACCTAGATGGAGGGAAGTGAGTGTCAGTGGCACACCATGGTTTTACCATACCCTTCAGGAGAGCAGCCCTTGAACAGGCAGCCAAGAAGGTGAGGACCCTTCTTGGGAAGTGTCATTTCCAGGTGTGCTTCTCCCATTCACACCCTTTGGACAGAGAGGGGGTGTAACCCCTTCATCCCAGTGCTGATCCAGACCAGAGCTCCTCAAGGCAGTGCCAAAGAAGGGCAAATTTCCCAGAGACAGGTCAAAAGAGTTATGGCCACTTAAATCAAATTAGGGACAGCATCTGAGTGGGAGCCTCGGGGAGATGAATGGTCTGGCAGCTTCCAAAGAGTAACAACAAGGTAATAAACAAGATTAACACAAAACTAATGGAGAAATGGAGATAAATACAGGGAATGTCCATGTAATGTCAGAGGGGTTGCATGCCAGACTTGGGCAACGTGTTTGAGACAGCAGTAGGTAACTCACACTTACTAAATCACAGCCATAAATTCCACACTGTGCTCCCAGGGCATGAATGATCTGCTCTGCAATGAATGGGAAAACAAGAATTCAGTGCTCATGATAAGAAGATCTGCTAACCTAAGCTGCTCCTCTTGTTCAGGTTTGGAAAGGCTCTCCAGCTGCTGGATGAGGCAGGTAAAGCATGGCATCCTCCAAGCCACATGGACTTGCTTCCAGCTTTGCAAAGATGTTCCCAAAAAGGTCCACTCTGCAAAAGGGTCTCACTCTCGGCATCCATGGGTCTGGAGTGGTTTCCTTCTCTCTACAAACCTTCCATCCTCTGCCCTCAGACCATCAGAATGTAACCAGAGGATTATTTTCCTGCACCTCTGGAGCTATGGAGTGTGGCTGTGCAAACACATGGTTACAGCCTGGCACTTGTCAGGTATGTCTTTATCAGCATCCACAGCTGGATAACAGTCAAAGAGAAGAAGAGGAGCTGGAGGGGCTTGGACTGGAGACCAGTGTGAGCCGTGGTGTTCTGGTTTGTGCTGGGGGCCTGGGGAGCTCCTCGAGCTCCTGCTGGTGGCACAGACACGCTGTTAGCAGGGACCGCAGGGGTGGGAGTGGAGCTCATGGAGCCATCCCAGGGAGGGGCTCACAGAAAGCTCATTCCAGGGCAGACTTTGGGCCCATGTTTTAGACACGTGAGCTCATCTTGGGGTGAAATCCTTTGGTTCCCTTACGACTGTTTGACCAAGTAATGGAAACTCCCCCCACTCTGCTGTCACTGCTGAGCAGCCCTGTGGCACAGCAGGGCCTTTCATTTCAAGTGCTGTTTCAGCTTACAAGAACATTTGATAAACTGTAGCTAAACTATAGAGAAATAAATACTTTCTTTTAAATCCATGGTTGTTTTTCGAACTTGTGAGCAACCAGTTAAGCTCGATGGATTTAGAGAGGCCCTACAGTGTTTTTCTGTTGAAACACCAGATGATAAGCACCATTTTTCTTGTGTCCCTGCAGAAACAAGACAGCCTGGGGTAACATAAAATGTTCTTTTACTTCCTTCCAACAATGGCCCATTTCTTCTTTTAGAGGTTGATTAATATTTATTACTATAGTAAATGGCAATTTAAATATATGGTGCAGCCCTGCAGTGTATCATTAATTTAAGGAAACAGGACACCTCCTATCAAACCACAATGGGTCCTTCTGCAGTGAGTAATGGGGGTGATATGGCAGCCTCTTAAAAGGAATTACTGACCCCGTTCCCATGCAGAGCAGGTCATTCCAACAGCCCAGAACATTACACAGGCAGCCCCCAAAGGAGGCAGCTTCACTTACACATGGAGAGTGGCAACAAAACAATCAGAAAGTGGGAAAGCAATCACAACCCGAACATGAAAATCCATGTTCTCATAAAGGCCATGGAGACAAGTCCTTCTTCCTTTGTCCATCCCAGGCTGCAGCGTGGGAGGGCAGAACTTTATGTTTGTAAAAGGCTACTCGTAAATTCTCCCAAAAGAGGGTTGGAAGTTGGAGTTGTGAGTGAGACCTTTGGGGCTGAGTTTCAATTAAGAAGATATTTTGCAGAGGAGGAATCTTTGTTTTCAACTATTTTTCTTTTTGAAATTCCTGAGCTGTTTTCAGATGTGCCTTTTGGAAAGTTAAAAGAGGGCTCTTAGTGTCAAAATGAAAAACAGTTTAGTCCATAAAACTACATGCCAGACTCTAAAGAAGAGCATCAGATAAGGTTAGTCCTGTTTTGCTAATGGTCCTATTTTTTAACTACAATGACCTGCAAAATTACTTTTGTTACTTTTGTATTCTTGCATTTTTAAGATTTCTCCCTAGTAGTAAAAGTCTTAATGCCACAATGTTTCAGTCCTCAAAGCAAGGCAGCTCCAACAGCCTGACACAGACCCACACACAGAGCTGTCACTTGCTGCAGGACTGGGACCAAAGGCCACAGCCCTACTTACATGTGCTTTTGATGCACAACAAGGGACTGGGCTGCTGGGTCAGCAGGTCTCTGCCATTTGCAGGCTGAACGATTTCCTGCCTTGAACCAAACCCTCCTGCTCCAGGAGAGCTGCACCGTGGCTCAGGTACCACAACTGGCTCCATGGTCATGTCTGTAACATCTCATCTTTGTCTGCCCTACCACCCTCATCGTCTCCACTGCCTTCATCATCTCCAGCACCTTCATCCTCTCAGCCTTCATCCTCTCAAACCTACCACCTTCATCATCTCCATTGCCTTCATGCTCTACACTGACTTCATGATCTCCATCACCCTCCTCATCTCCACCAGCCCCATCATCTCCACCACCTTTATCATCTCCTCTGCCCCCATCACTTCCACCACCTTTCCAACCACATGACTGGCCTGTGCCCTCCAGATCCAACTGCTGACCTTTTACAGCCATATGTCATACGTCAGCTAAAGCAGCCCTTCACCCTGAAACATCCCTTCTGGGGCATCTCTTCATTTCTTTGTGTACACCCAAGGCTTTCTCAACAGGTTTGACCTCCTCCAGATTCAATCTCCTCCCTTCCCAGGTTTGCCTTCCTACCGGGTGGGACAAAGCCCCTCCTGTGCAGCGTGGCCAGCAGAGCAAGGCATGCTCACCAGGTGATGGAGATGAGATGTGGCAGCCCCATAACACCCTCAGCACCGGGCAAAGCCAGTGCCAACCACAGAGCTTTGCCCATCTCAGAACCTGTCAATGGATCCCACAGCCCCTGAGCAGGCTCCAGCTGGATTTGGGCAGCACGGGATGGCCAGACCCAGTGCCCATGTGACACTGTCCTGGTGCCACCCACACACCACGGTCCCGGTGGCTGCTTTGCCTCAGCACAGAAGCTGCTTGTGCCAGGCAGCCACATCCCAACAGGTCTGTCTGTGCTGCAACAGCTTCCTCTGAGCACCACGGCCAAGGCAAAAGTTAAAATAGTCCTCGATTCAAAAGAAAAGGGCAAAGAGGTGATTCATTTTTCTCATGAACACTGTGTGTCATTTCTCGCTCTATAGATGGGCTCACAGAGCTCAGAGTCTCTGACTGATCCACGATTTCAAGGGCTTTACTCACTACAAATAATCTTTTGATGATGAAACCAACTGCGTAAACTTTGGAAGAAGGACCCTGCATGAATATAGCCAAATTAGGAAAGCCCTACCATAACAGCTGTGTTCAAACCCACACATATTGCTGGTTTATTTTTTAATCTACATTACTGAATCTATTTTCAACTACAAACGGGATGACTCATTTGATCACGACCACTGAAAAAACATAGTGTGTTACCACAAAATATTTCTTAGAGTTGATGCAGTATTTTCTTTCTTTCTTTCCCACTGCAATCGTATATCTCTTTAAACCATGGGCAAAATCAGCCCGTACAGGAATTTGAGTTGTTTTAGTCAATAATCAATTGAAAAGGAGCTGCCTGGATTTCATTGTCCTTTGTCTGCCTTTTTGATTAGTTTCTTCCATTCATTTTCCTGTCATTTCCCTTTAATGACTCTGCTCCGATTGGGAGTCCAGATGAAAACTTCTTTAAAAATATTTCAACCAAATTTGTAGCTTTACTACTACGTTCAGGGAAGGGGGAAAACACTTAACTGAAAGCAGCTGCAGAGCCGTATTTTCTACTTCATTTATCCCTTTATGTTTGTACAAAAGAGAAAAAATTGAAAATTAGCCAAGAATGTAATACCACAGATTCTCTCTCTAGAAAACACAGCAGAGTTTGCAGTAATCCCTTGAACGACAGTACCAGCCTCTCCATCTGCAGCACAGAAATGCTGCTCTCAGCGAGGCGACAGCCCTGTCCCATGGGGTGCCCCTGAGCTGGTGCCTGCTGGCACATCAGGGTGTGCTGGCTGCGACCTCACTAGCCCATGGCTTCAGAAACATTTATAGTTTTTGGCCATTTCTGTTGTCTCTGGACTAAATTTTCCCTTGAATCAGTGAAGGAGCCATTGAAGCAGCTATTTTAAATGGACAGTGTTGGTGTGGATTTGCCCTGGAAGCATCAGGGCTCCAGAACCCAGGGGCTTCCACCTCCTGGGGAACAGAAAACCTCCTTTCCAGCTGTCATCCTTCATTTCCTTTCTCCACCAATGCCCTTTATTTCTTCACAACAAAGCAGGTCAGCATCAATTCCAGGCAGAAGTTTGGCTCTTTCCTTCATTCGGGATTCCTGAAGAAATCACAAAATCCTTAAGAAGATCTCTCTGCTCCCCCTGCACTGCCCCTCCCCTGCAGCTGGGCTTCAGCCTCACCAGCTGCTCTGTTCTTGCTTGGTCCCCAAAACCCCCCACCCCAGTTCCCCAGCCAGGCAGCTTCCAGACCCTCTTGCCCTTTGTCACCTTGCCACCTTCCCTGGGACCTGTTCCCTTTCCTGAGGAGCCCGAGCAGGGAGAGGGGCTGGGATCAGCACTGGGAACCAGCACTCAAGTCACACACAGTGAGGATGAAGCTGCAGCTCAAGGACCCATTTCCTTGAGTCCTTATGGCTGATAAAGCTCCATGTAAGTGTGGAGAGCATCCATGGTGGGACCCACCCGGCTGCTGGTGTCCACGTCCAGGCAGGGACAAACCCCTCTCCATGGCAAGACCTCCAGCAGAAGAGCAGAGAGGAGCCCTGGGGTCTGTGCCCACCAGAGGGGCCATTTGGGATCCAAGATCTGGCACTCAGGACCGCTCTGAGCATGCTGTTACCACCCTGGCACGGTCTGTGCTGTGTGTCTCTGGGCACATGGCAGGGAGCCTGTGCCACAGCCAGGGGTGGCACATGGGCAGTGGGGAAGGAGGAGACAGGGGTGCTCCAGCTCAACAAGCTGATGTGTTCCTCAGCCAGCTGCTCCAACCCCGGGGATCTGTCCTGATTCCGACAGGGCCTGTCCCCACCTCAGCCCCTGAAGGGCTCCCCACCTTTCCATGCCCTCTTTCCACCTTGTGGCAGGTCTCTGCTGCCTGAGGGTGATGCCTGTGAGCTGGGCTGGGCAGCTCCAGTTGCAGCCCTGCTACACACACCAGGGCTGGGCTCAGTGAGCAGATCCCTGGCAAGAGCATGTGGGTTTGGGAAAGGGAGGGAGGACGTGACCTTCATTCTCTGGTTCAAAGTCAGAAGGGCTGGAAAGTGCCTTTCTCCATCCCTCAAAGCCACGGCTGAAACAATACGAGTGGCAGGAATATAAATGAGGAACAAAGCTGCAAACTGAACTGAGTTAGACTTTGCAACATCCATCTTGGAGAGTGCAGATTCTGACCAAGAGACGGGTATTGCTTAAGGGGCTTTAAATCACAGAGAATGATGCTCTCAGAGAGGCTGCCCTCCACAGATGACCTCATATGTCTTTTCCTGCCCTGTCCTCAGTGACTCCAATAAACTCCTGACCTTGCAGGCTGATGAGGACAAGCTCACAGAAGGTGGGGAGTCGGGGTTCACCTTCAGCAGCTCGTCAGAAGCAGCAAGCAGCAACACTCACATCACAAACCATTGCCGATGCCAATCTCTCACTGCTGTCACTCCAGCCAGAAACTGGATTGCCCATGGTCCAGGCTGCTGCCTCTGATGCTCGGCTGACATCGAGGACACTTCAGGAAGCCCCAGTCTGGTGTCACCTCTGCGAGGACAGTTTTGTGCTGATAAAAGCTACTGGTGAATCAACAGGAAGCTGAAATCCCTGATTCTCATAATTGAGCATCTTTGTCCATTTGTCGGCAGTTTATGGGCAATGACTCCTGCAGGGATTTAGCTGTGTTTAGTCACAGGATGATTCTGTCTCTTCCTAGCAGAGAGCTAAGTATAGCGCAGGCTCATTATTCAGAGACCGTCAGTGATAACCAGCCCTGGCATCCTTCCCACGGCTCAGCAGGAGCAGCCGGGTCCTCCTCCGGGCTGCCTTTACCTCACCTCCACCTCCCCCTGCTCTGCTCCACAACTGCCGGCACCCCGGCGCAGATTTCATCCTCAGAGACAGCATTTATGGCACTGATGGCTGTTTATTCCACTTTATTGACAGGCTGAGTCATTCAGAAACCTAGACACTAGAACAGCCCTCATCCAGCCCGGCTGGGTTTCCCATCCCAGAGAACTCCCACCATCAGGGACCTCCCAAGGGGGTTCTGAACATCAGGAATAATCTACCCTTGGTGTAGCTTCTCACTCTGGCTACACTTCACTATTGCTTGTCATGATTTATTTGTGTTATATTAAATACAACACTTCCAGACATATTTTATTGTAAATGTAAGCATCTAGGATGATTTCAAGTCTTATTCTAATCTTAGGTTTATTGCCTTTCAATATTAAGTAATGACAGAGCCTCATTACACCCTGTGTGAAGCTTTTTCCATGCTGAAGGAAGGCCTTGGCTGCACTGGGAGAGCCCAATCCTGCCTCAGCACCTGGAGCCTGCAGGGACTCAGCTTTGTAACTGCTGCTTAAAACTAAAACCAAGAAACAAAAAAATGCCCAAACCTGTCACTTTTACATATAGCATCTCCCTGTGGCACAGATTTGCCCCCCACCAGACAGAGCCTTCCCTCCATACTTGTCCAAAGCATGGTCTCAGCTCCAGGTGAGAGCCAACAGGGACCTGCCAGAGTGTCCCTGGGGCAGGTGACATTGGGGACCTGTTGCAGTGTCCCTGGGGGGGTGGCAGCGGGGACCTGTTGCAGTGTCCCTGGGGTGGGTGGCAGCAGGGCAGTGCCACTGCTCCTGCTGAGTGCTGGCCCATCACCCGGCGCCTCGTGGCGCCCTGAAATCCCTTTGTAAGTTCTTTCCTATATCCCAGGTGGCCACGTGCATGTGTGCATTGGGAAAGTGAGATAATGTCACCCCATTGCCATGTCAAACGTTTCCTGGGGCTGCCAAACCCTTCATGGGTTTGAAAAACAATATCCCTGTGCTGTTTGTTCCCTCTGCTCACTCCCAAAATGCCTCTGGAAGGTCAGGTTCAAATGCCCTCCTTGGAGAGACTTCATCTCTCCAGAATTTCTCTTCTGCCTTTGCTTTTTAACCCAGATTTCTTTGAGGAAGTTCAAATATCCTGTCTAAAAATGAGCAAACATTTGCTCAGGGGCACATTCCTCCTCTCTGGGGGCACACGAGCCCCCAGTGCTTTGGCCTCTTTGCTGTACCCAGCCAATATTACCAATTCAGCTCCATCCCCATTTTCTCTCTTGAAGGGAAGGAATCCCTTCTCCCTGGGCTGATCCCGGAGGCACTGCCAGCTCCACCCTGTGCCAGAGGGGAGGGCACCCAGCAGTGCTCAGGGCTGCCAGAGCCCAGCACTCACTGGCCACAGGGTCATGGCATCATGATCCCAGAGGCATTTTGAGGCACGACTGGAGAATTCAGAGACCCAGCTGCCCCTGCATGGTCCCAGACAACACATCCCACAGCTGGGAGCAGCAGAAAGTCCTTATCTTCTTCTGGAAGCAAAGCAGAGCGTGGCTGGGGCACAGACAGGAAACACAGGCGCCTGTGCCCATTGCCGTTCTCCTCCCGGTGAGGCACCAGCCTTGGCTGCCGTTCACTCCCTTCCCTTTGCACAGACTCACTGTAAATTGTATTCCTTCATTCTGGAGAAGCAAGTCCAGGTCCAAATGACCCTGGAGTGTCTGTTTCCCTCTTCCCCAACTCTGCAGGAATGCTGCAAGAAATCTCAGAAAAATGGCCCAACAAGGAAGGTATTAAACCAATACAAGTGTTTAGGATTTATCTTTTTCAGATTACAGTTGTAAGCAGCCAGTTTATCCCTGAGCTGGGGTTGTGATCACAGATCATAAGGAGGCAGCTGGATCCTGGTTTCTGTTATTTCAGCACGAGTTTTTCCTGGACTCAGACACAATGAAGAAGGGAGAATGGTGTGTATCAGTGGGAAGTGAGGAACCAGGAGAGAGAGCTGGGAGTATGTGTAGCCCTCTAACCCTCACCTGCACAAAGGGGCTTTGTGCTAGACCTCCCAGACACAGCAGGAGCAGGCAGGAATGTTTGTTGGACCAGGCAGGAATGTTTGCTAAAGCTGTAAAGAACTCACCATTTCATGGTAAAAAAACCAAGCCAGAAACCGAAAGGCAATAGATTGTCATTCAGTGCTCAACATCCGTTGAAATAACAAGAGAAACATGGGTTTGTACAGTTTCTTCTGCTAAAAACATTCCATGTCTGTCTGCTGTGATAAACTGCCCCAGCACATTCCTGTCTGATTCGGAAATCCATTTCCCTGCACTTGGTGTCAGAGCCTGGGATGGGAGCACGGAGGGACACTGGGACAGAGGGACTGTGGGACAGAGGGACAGCAGGACAGTCCCAGCCCAGCCACAATAGGAAACTTGGCTTGAGAGCTGCCAGCTCCTTTGCCCCAGCCAGGGCTGCACACTGCTTGGGCACCCCCAAATCCCCGGCCTTTTCCCTCCCTGCACTGCTGCTTTGGGGCAGGAACACTTAAAAATACTGTTCATTTTGTTCATTATCCCGTCTTTCTAAGCCTCAGGAGCCGTGGCAGGAGCCGTGCTGTCTTATCAAAGAATCCCAGAATGGTTTGGATTGGAGGGGACCTTAAAGCCCATCCAGTTCCACCCCCTGCCATGGCAGGGACACCTCCCACCAGCCCAGGGTGCTCCAAGCCCCGTCCAACCTGGCCTTGGACACT